>PVHP010042664.1:0-14885 GCA_004024765.1 Zapus hudsonius
TATGTATTGGTAGGGTCAGGTTAATTAAAAATTTAATTTAAAAATGCTTGCTTATAAAGCCTTGTTGGCCTGACATTTGGGGTTCATTTCCCTAGCACCCATGTAAAGCCAGATGCATAAAGTGGCACATATGTCTGCAGTTGGTTTGCAGTGGCAGAAGGCCATGACACACCCATTCTACCTTTCTCTAACAAACAAATAATAAAAATAATATCTCTTGATATGTGGAGAAGAACAATACACATGTAGGCTGAGGAGTTGGCTCATTAGTGAAAGAGACTGCTTATAAAGCTTGCCAGCCTGGGTTCATGTCCCCAGTATGCATGTAAATCCAGAGGCACAAAATGGCATATGCATCTGGAGTTCATTTTCAGAGGCCCAGGCAGGCCCATGCTCTTTCCCTCTCTCTGTCTCTCTTAAATAAATAAATATATTTTTTAAATATAGTTTTTTATACATACCTTTTTATGTATGACAAGGCCACCTGGCCAAATAAAGAGTAGATCAAGGAAGGGAAGGCTCAGGATGCAAAATTTTACCTAAAAAAAAAATCTACTTCCAATTCTAAATTCTTAACAATGAAAGCCTTGTCTCATTTCCTCAAAGTGTTCCATAACTTGAAATCAAGTGGAATAGAAAGATGGAAATCTTAGTGTGTTCTAAACACTGAACTACCCGCTGAAGCTTTTACAGTGTGTCCTATAGGAAAGTGTTTTCTGTGTTAATAGGAGCCTAAAGAATCCTGGCTTAACAAGAGGAACTGTTTGACAATTAGCACCAAAAAATTCATGATTGATGGGAGAAAGTTTCTCCTTCTAGTCCAATGATTTCCATTACTTTCAATAAACATATGGGTCCAGAGGATAAAATATCCCATCTAATAAATGTGCGCATTTTAAATTCCAACAAAAATCTTTATATTTGTCTCATTTTCATTTCATTTTATACTGCACATCAACACACTTGTCTTAACTGTTTTCTAATTTGTATATATTTTACTCTTTGAAAATTTAAACTAAAAAAAAAAAAACTTTTGCAAGGGCTCTTTAAGTGTCAAAGTGTGGGTTCTCCTAGACTAATGAACCCATGTTTCAGTTAAGTATGATGAGTAATTCAGTACTGAAGTATAAAATTGCACTGTCTCTACTTGTTCTGGATTTTAGCTACAACTTGTGGAGAAAACAAGTAGCATAAAATTAGGCATGTTTGGGCTGGAGACATTGCTCAGCGGTTAAGGCACTTGACTCCAGTGCCTAAGTCCCCCGGTTCAATTCCCCAGTACCCACAT
The DNA here is from genome assembly GCA_004024765.1 of Zapus hudsonius. Classification (NCBI taxonomy): domain Eukaryota; kingdom Metazoa; phylum Chordata; class Mammalia; order Rodentia; family Dipodidae; genus Zapus; species Zapus hudsonius. The sequence goes on from PVHP010042664.1 coordinate 1,289, forward strand.
AAGCCAGACCCACAAGGTGGTGGCCCTGGTTTGCTCTCTCTATATATATCTATCTATCTATCTCTATCTCTATCTCTCTCTTCTTAATAAATGAATAAATAAAATATAAAAAAGGCATGTTTGTTCAGCCAAAAGAAGAAAACAAACAAACAAACAAAAAAAACCATAAGTAACTGCATACACAGAGGTATCCTAATAGTGATGTTTTCAGGGTAGCAAGCAGGATATCAATATATCAATATATCTATCTATATATATATATGCATATATATGATGCTTTAGTTTATAGGGAATATTTTAAAATTGTAAAATATATGACCTTGTTTTCTTAAATAAATTCTTATTGAGTTGTTATTTTGTTTTTATGATAAATGATTTTCAAGGCTTACTTTATACAAACTAGAATAATGCCTATAAATGTTGCTTTAATTATTTCCTACAATTTAGAGATGACATACATTTGAATGCAAATTTTGAAATTCAGATGCATGGTAATTCATACTCAGTATAAAGCTAAGGAAAATTTATACATTTTTCTACCTTTTGCAATGATGATTTATGATACTTTATAAGCATTTGCTTTATAAGTTTTGAGTTTAATAATTCAAGAGGTATATAATGAGACATCAGCTAGATAAGGTGCTTATCTAACATATTATCAATCTCCTATCAGTAGACGTAAATTGTTTTATACCAGTTAATGTAGGGATATAACATAATAAGAACACTTAGTAATGTATCTTTTTTATGGATATGATACATACTAAGCACTAGTTTTTGTACTCAGTATTCAAGAATGTTACAGAAAAAAAATATATGATTCTATGAAGTTAACATCTTATTGAATATTTGGTCATACATAAATTAATAAAAATATATTGTAGCCTATTGTATAATAACTTTGAAAAAATATGAAGCCATATAGTTAGAGAAGTGATGACTTGCAGAAACGATCACATTCAAATATAAAGTTTTCAGTTGTTTTTGAAAGGGTTGTCTCAGTGATCATCACCTTGGCTCTACAAGTCAAACCCTGGGTTCATGGACAGATTGATAGAGTGTTCACTGTTGAAAAATAACCAAAGTCATTTAATGGTAAATAGCCAGTAAAAAGATACAGAAAGTCATAGTGAATGCCCCTTATATAGTTGCATAAGGACTTCATAAAATCTATTGCCTAGTTCATTGAATGACTGAAAGAATGGATATAAAGTATGACCTTGCAGTAGAACCCATCTTATCCACTTGCACCTGTTAGGCAGGAATTTCCAAGTCTAAAAAGGAGTTAAATGCTAAAACTTTGATTTAGCATTTTGTTCACTTTCTTTCCCATTGTAGAAATCAGATGATTTTTGTACTGAGAAGCTATTAGGCAAAATCCATCAAAATTGCTCCTGTACAAACCGGAAGTAACAATGTCTCCATTGCCTTTTCTCACAGACTTTTTGGAGGATCACATGTGACTCCACATGGTCATGCATATTTAAATCATTATGGATCCTTTAAAAATAAATTCCATTTCTCTTAAATATTTTCTCGGGTAGTTCATACAATATTTTATGCCAACTATGTGAAAAAAAAACTCTGTATGAACTGATCCAGTAAGTAAAGTAAATTCCCATTAGTTGGTATTCTAACTAAAATGCAACTAAGAAAGAAAAAAGTAAATCAAATTAGGTTCTTTGCATGAATCCAGGAGGCTATTTCAGTGCCATCCCATAGGCGTTCTCACTACCTGGGAACTTTGCAATTAGTCTGAGAAAGTGCTGGTGTGTGAAACACTAAAAAGAAACTGCCTGTTGGTTGCCAAGGTGGAGGTAAGGGTTCTATATTTGGTGAGTGGGGGGGTGCGTGTGTGTGTGTGTGTGTGTGTGTGTGTGTGTGTGTGAGAGTGTTTACAGGTGTACAGTTGGGAAAATGACTGCATTACACTAACTTGATTCTCATTATTTCCTGGATTGATAGCAGTAATTTTATACTATAACATGTCTATTCTTAAAATATAATATGCCTTAAAGACAACTGCTTCCTGAAATTTCAACAGTCAGTGACTGATATGTTCAGACATCCCTAGACAGTAAATATCATGAGCTTTAAAGTTCATTTCATGTGCTGAATTCAACAAATATTATTTAGAAACCTCTCTACCAATTGTGATGATAATAAAATAGGTTTTTTCGAGAGATAGGCAACTTTTAAAGAGGTAAAACCTGGGGAGATAGGTCAATGGATAAAGTGCTTTTCTCTGAAGCATGAGGATCTGACTTCCATTCCCAGTGTCCACACGGAAATGCTAGGCATAGCAGCATGCAGCAGTATGTCACAACGGGGGAGGGGAGGAAGGAGGATCTCTGGAACTCAAGGGCTAGCCAGCCCAGCATCACTGGTGAGCTCCAAGTGAATGAGAGACCCTGATTCAGAAAGACATGACCAGAACAAGAGAAGAGTAACACCTTGCTTTATTCTCTGGCCCCCATACTCATGCACAGACATGTGAATATGTACCCACACACATATGTACATGCACTCACACATATGCATGCACACACAGTAACACACACACACACACACACACACACACACACACACACACACACACACACACACACAAATTATTGAAGCCTTCAAGGGAAAATGTGGTTAATATGAGATGTAGGTTTTTTTTTTTTCCTCCTATGGACAGGGAAAGCTGTGCTAACAATTGTTGGTTCCTAATGTATTCCAAGAACTTTGTGTTTATTTTCTCATATTATTATCCCACCAGGACTCTAATACAAATTAACATATTTGCATATTTTGAACAAAGAGCTTGATTTAAAAGAGTTTGAAAGTTGTTATGAAGTCATATGAAATTCCCAGTGAAACTTCAAATACTTTGCTGAAGACACCATTGAGACATTTTAATCTGGACTATTAAACAGCATTTTAAATGTTTGAGAACACAGTTAAGATAAATGCACTGAAGAAATGTGAGGTGTTGCCATTTCCAGAACTAATGGCATCTCATATGATCTCTTCATTTCCAGATTAGTGAGGGAGTGTTGCTGGGTGAAAGGGCCAAGCACATCTTTACTTAAGTAACTGTAAAATCTTCTCTCTGCACAGCCAGGATACGACAGACAGGCTGAAAATGTGGTATTATTTAATAACTTTAAAAATGAAGCTTTGTTTACTTCATAATGGGTTGTAGAGACTTTACTATTGCTCCATAAACCAGTCACATATTTGGTCTTGCTTTGTTTCATTTTTGAGACAGTCACAGTGGATAGTCCTCAAACTCTTACCTCATTTGCCTTAGTCTCCTAGGTGCATGATTTGTGAACATGTGCTCAAAGAGAATATCGATCTGGGTAGGCACTACTTAAATAGACTATTGAAATGCACATTTCAGAGAAATTTTCTGAATTATCTCATCTATATCAAGAAAAATGTCTACATTCAAAAAATTGGAATATAGTGCCTCTCTGTCTACAAAAAGAAAGGAAAAATATTGTTTTGATAACAAATGTAGACTTGGATGTGTGTCTGTGTAGGAAGTAAAGGAAGAAACATGTTCCAAAAGCTAAAGATTAATATTTCTGACATTATGCTGGATCTTACCAATTAGGGTTGAGTGGCTAGCCAGTGTGCTCCAGGGATCCTTCTGTCTCCTGTCTGGCTCCACTGCACTGGGATTATAAATGTGTTCCCACACACTGATGTTTTCTGTGGATATTGGGAATCAAACTCAGACCCTGTGTTTGCATGTGTCCTTTCCACCAGAAGTGAACAGGTTCCTCTTTCCCTGCTCCATCACCAGGGATTTGATGGCATGTGCTTGATTGATCCCATTTTTGAGTGGGATTCAATGGAATTTCAAAACAATTTTAATTGGGTTTCCCTAATGACTAAAGATTTTGACCATTGTTTTGAAAACTTTCTATTAATTAATTTGCATATCTATTGATTGTGTGACTTGGATTTCTAGTGTCTCCTTTTTGGTCTTTTTAAAATTGACAGTCTAAGTTAATTCTCTGACAGGTGACATATGTGTCTTGGAATTTATGTCAATTTCTTATGAATTTTCTAGCTTCTTGTAGTATAGTTTTTGCAAGTATTCTCTATAATCATACAGTTTTTAAGATTAAGATAAGGAAGGAGGAGAGAGTTCAGAAAGTGCTTTCCCATGAGAAGGCAGAGCAAGGTAAGATCCCTTTATTGGTGTATTTTACAATGTCCTCTCTTTCAAGTGTAATTTTATCAAATACAGACTTCACTTTATTTGTGAGTTTTCCTAACGCAATATTGGAGATTTTGAGGGAGAACCATTTTTAAAAACAATTATATGTACAGTGATTTTAGTGTCTATATCAGTAAATTCCACCTTGATTTTTAATATTTCTTTTAATATTTTCCTATTTTAAATTTGGTATTCTGTTGATTTTTGGTGACCTTGAAGTACATCAAGCTCTTTGTAGGCTGGGAGGTAACTCAGCAGTTAAGGGTGCTTGCTTGCAAAGCCTGTTGGCCAGGGTTGGCCTGGGTTTTATTCTCCAGTGCCCACATAAAGCCATATGCAGAAAGAGGCACATGCATATGGAGTTTGGTTGCAGTGGCAAGATGCCCTGGCATGCCCATTCATTTCTCTCTCTCTCTCTCTCTCTCTCTCTCTCTCTCTCTCTCTCTCTCTCTCTCTCTCTCTCTCTCTCTCTCTCTCCTCGTCTGTCTCTCTCCTTGCAAACAAATGAATAAAATATTTTTTGAAATTAATTTATCTCTCTTGTTTTTAACTATTGACAACTTCCACAAATATTAATAATATACCCTGATCTTCCCAACACCCTCCCTTTCTCAGATCTCAAATGGTTAATATTAGAAACAATAAATATAAAGTTTCCTCTAGACTTGCCTTTACTGATTACCATAGCTTGTCTCAATTTGTGTTTTCATTCTAACTCAGCTTTAAGACATTTTAACTTTCTTTCCTGATTTCTTCAGTGACACACTGGTAATTCAAAGGTATATTGCTCCATATGCCACTCTCATGTGAAAGATACAAAAATATTTTTTTTAAATATTTTTCTTCTCTAACATTTGACAAAATGAGCTCTGTTGCTTAAAATGCAGTCTCTTTTAGCGAAAGTTCTACAGGCTTCTTAGAAGAAAGTGTGTTCCTCACTGACTGGCAAGATAGTGAATCACTGTTATATCCATTTGATCTAAGTTGGCGATTAACATTCATATATATATTTATTTATATTTATATTTATATTTATAGTTTAGAGTCTTTATGACCTATCTCATGATGCGAGCTGATTTTGACATCACTGAGTGTTACTGCATCAGGATTTATCTGTCCTTATATGTCCATTAGTATTTCCTTTATGAAATTTTAATCCCCAGTGTTCTGTGCATATATTTATAACTATAATATAATCATGGTGGATTGTTTCCTTTCTTAATGTGTAATTCCCCTCTTTATCTCATTTTACAAATTTTGGCTTAAAGTCTACTTTATCAGATGTAAAAATAGCTATGTTTGTGAGTTCCTTTTCTTAGCATATTTATTTCTGTTCATTTGCTGTCAATTTCTATGCCTTGGATCTTGTTTTTCAATCCAGGTCTCTCTTTCACATCTCATATGTAGGTTTATTTTTAGAGAGACATTTACACTTCCAGTTATTTTGTTGGTTGTTTTTATGGCTGGTTAAATGAATCATTATTCTTTCTTCTCTCATCTGTTTGTTGTTAGCCTTTCCTGGTGACTGAGTGGGACGGACATGATTTGTTCTTTCCATGTTCGCCTTTGTTCATTCATTTCTCTCATAGAATTTATTACTTTCCTCTTCTGCTAGAGACATCCTTTTCTTCCGCTCCTATGTTAAAAAATTCTTTAGGTTTCTTTTGTAGTGCTGACTTAGTTGTCATAAATAGCTTTCATCTGTGCCCATCTTCAAAACTATTTCTTTATCCATCAATTTTAACAGTTAACTTTGTTGGACATAGTAATTGTGGTTGGTAGTTAATTGTGGGCATGAAAAATATCTCGCTTTATTATGTTATCAGTTTTCAGTTGAGAGATTTGATATTATTTTCAAGTGTTCACCTTTGATTTTCTTTACCTTTTTTTGTTAACTTTACCTTTTTTAAAAATGTATTTTTTTAGTTAAAGAGAGAGAGAGAATGAGAGTGGGTGCACCAGGGCCTCTAGCTGCTGCAAATGAACAGATGCATGAATCATTCTGGCTTTACATGAGTCCTAGGTATTCAAACCCGGGTCCTTAGGCTTTGCAGACAAATGCCTTAATAGCTAAGCCATCTCTCCAGCCCTTTTTTATTCATTTTAATACTGTTTCTTTAATTTTGCATCTTGACTAAAATGTATTACATAGATATGGTTCTCTTGTCCCACTTGGAGCTCTAAATACCTCGTGTGCTTGAATATTCGTTTTTCTATATTTGGGGAATTTTCTGTCATAATTTAGTTGAATATTTTATGTGTATCTTTAATTTTTATCTCAGATCCTCCCTCCTCTCTGCAGTTTCCTGCATTTGGTTTCTTGATTCTGTCCCAGAGTGCTTAGAAATTGTGATTGTGATTTATTTATTTACTTATTTACTTGCTTCTCTTTAAACTCATATTATTTATATTTCTTGGAGTTTATCCTTTTTGCTTAATCTCTTTTCCTCTGCTGGGTTATATGTCTTGCAAATGCTTTCCAATTCTTAATTTAATTATTTGAGTTTTTCTTTTACAGCCTCCCCCCAAAAAATACTTTCAGTTGCTTTGCTGTCTTTTTCATTCATGTTGCTGCTCCCAAATGGATTTTCTCATTTCATGTTCCTTCTTCTTCTTGTCATCCTTTTTGAACTCCAATATGAAATCATTCATCTTTTTTTAAAGTGTATGCAGTTTTACTTTATTATAGAAAACAAAAAGCCAATATAAAACTTGGGTTTTTTTTTTTCCTACTATTGAATAACCTTTAGTTTGGAACATTCATGAATTTTTTTGTATTTGTTTTGTTTTTTTATTATCCATAATTAGATACACTTAATAAGGGAATGACATGTTGATGTCTCCAGTTCCCCTATTTCTCTCTTCCCTGTCCCAGGTCAGTTGGATATCCTCCTCCATGGGCAGTCTGGATCAGTTCATGGGGCAAGGGGGTTGTGTAAAGCCTAGGAATCAACCTGGTTCCACCCCCCTTTGCATGTTGTTACTGGGGGCAATGTCTCTGGATATTCTCCCACACCTTGACTCTTACAATCTTTCCGCCCTTCTTCCTCTCAGTTCCCTGAGTCATAGTGGGTGAGAGTTAAAGCTGCTTTGTAGTTGAGGCTTTAGGGACCTCTGTGCTTCTGCTTGAGTTTTTGTTTAAAATCATTGGTGTCTGTTTTGTAGGTTCATCCTGGGTTGATTTATTGGCTGTGGTTATAGGTCTCTTGCTTATCCCATCACTGCCTGCAGGTTCCATGTGGCTCCTCCACTGTAGGTCTGGGGTGGCGCTTCTCTTGCCAGGAAGACAGCTATTGGCCTGTGGCCCATCATTTTACACATTTCAGTATAAGCTTACTAGTGTTCTGATTGGAGTGCATGTGTTGCCTTGATTCTCCATTTGATTGCAATTTACACATCTGTTGGGAAGGAAAGCTTCTGAAGTTTGCTTGGAGGGAGGAGGCCTTATTAATTGCAGCCTCACTAGAAGGCTTGGTCCCAAGTACCACTCAGAGTAAATAAATCAACATAGCACCAATACTACCAAACTAAACCAGGAATAGAAATACACTTCAAATTGATCAAAGCAGACAAAAGCTATAGTGCCAATGATAATAAAAAAAAATAAAATGGCAAAATAATGTAAAATAAGGTCTGAGGTTAAAAATTACTTAAGAAAGGTGTAGGAAAGGTAACTAGGTAGGTAAAGTTCTCATTGTGAAACATGAAGACCTGAGTTTAGATCCTGAGAAATCATACAAAAATGCTGGGCAGGTGGTGCACACTTGTAACCCTCATGCAGGAGGCAGAAAAAGGGAATATCAGGGTTTATGGGCTATTTAGATAAATTGGTGAGCTATACATTAAGAGAGAAACTCTGTCTCAATGAACAATGTTGATCAGGTGAAGAGTGATCAGTTATTACACCCAGAGTTGTCCTTTGGCCTCTACAAGCTTATAAGCATGTGCATGTCACACACACACACACACACACACACACACACACACACACACACACACAGGACTACCCACATAAGAAAATGCATATGTACAGGCACACACACCAGATAGACATGTAGGATTACAGAATTCAGGAGAAGCAACTTCAATACTGGAAGAACCTAGCTCTCTTCCCTAGATCCATAGCAGAAAGATGCAACCAAATTGGCAGCAAACATCAACAGCCAGAGTTCAAACTGGCTCTTTACACACCTTGGGGCTAGACTTAAGATCTGCCGCCAGAGACACCTCGTTCAGCAGGATGATGGAGACTTAAGTTGCAAGCTTAATAAAAAAGTACCTCAGGTTATAAGGGATATGCATTTACATTCAAACCACCACACTGTGCTACTTATATGTCTATTTCATTTTCTTTGGAACTAGTGTGTTTAAGATTTATTAATGTTGATTTCTTCATGTTCTTAGCATATAGATAATATATCTTATGATATATTTGTTTAACTCTGAGGAGGTTTTGGGTTCGTGTTTTTTGCTTTTTCTGATTCCTTCTGGTTTTGTATTTAAATAATAATGTAATATGAAAATAGCATAATGTTATCCATTTATTTTCAAATGGCTTACTTGCCCCTCCCCTTATTGCAATGCTCATAAATTCTAATGCTCTCTTGATGAAAATTGGGAAGAATGGACACCCTGTTATATTTCTGATGTTGGAGAATGTGTTCAGTCTTTCACCAGTAAACATGATGATACATTTCTTTGAAGAGTTTTTAATACATTGTTTTTAAATTCTGGATAATTAGATAATAATGGATAATTAGATAATAAGTTTCTGAGCATTGGAGATAGGAGTAAAAGAAAAAAGCCAACAAAATTCTACTTAAGAGATACAGGATAATTTTTTTTTGGCTTGTTTGGATTCCTGGACAGATCCTTTTCTATAATAATTCTTATTAAAGTTGGACCTCATATAGCTTTATTTACATTGCATTGTGTGTATAATCTGCTAGTAGATGGGTTTAGTGTTTTGAAACTTTTTTTCTTCATTATCCATAATTGCATGCATTGTATGAGAAAATCTTATGATGGTAGCCCCATTAGCCTCCTCCCTGTTCCCAACTCATTGGGGACCTTTCTTCTGGGCGTACTGCATCAGTCCATGGGGTAGAGGGTTATAAATAGCGCAGGAGGTAGCCAGGTCTATCCCCACCCCTTTGTGTGCTGTTGCTGAGGGGGACAATGTCTCTGGATATTCTCCCCCAACATGTCTCTTACAATCTTTCCACCCACTCTTCTGCTCAGTTCCCTGAGTCATGGTGTGTGAGTTTTAAGTCTGTTTTATTGTTGAGATCTTAAGTGTCTCTGGACTTCTGCTTTAGGTTGTGTCGGATATCATTGGTTTGTCTCATTGACTTATTCTGGGTTATCTAACTTGCTGTGGTGATCATGTTTATCATGACACTCTCTCAAAGCCTACATGATAGACCCAGGATGGTTCATCTCTTGCTGGGATGTCAGCCATCATCCTGTGGCTTGTTGGTGGAGTTGGACAGACCATGGCTCTCTCACTTCCTTCTGAAAATTTTGAAAACATTTACACTACCTTTCTCTTAAACTTCCTTATGTTTCAAACAAAAGGTGAAAAGTCTCTGTTCCTTGATGTGAGTATTCCCATGCCACTGTGCTTTAGCTCTCTCTGAGAAAGTGTAACCACACCAATTCTGCACTAAAGAAACTCTCTCTCGAATAGCTAGGCTCTCACAAAACTCACTGGTTGCAAAGCATATACCCATTTTGAAAAAATACAATGACATGCACTAATACTGGAGAGGAAACGTAAGCACTTGAAAATGTTCAACCTCATTAGCCATCAAGAAAATATAAGTTCAAAACTACTCTGACTAGTACTACACACTATTTCCACCACTGTCTGGGTTGCTTTCAGCTCTTAAATAATCTTCCCCTTCTTGTTGAAGAATCCATTACTTCCGTACTTGCCACCAAAATTCGCCTGGTGATCTAAAGTTGTTCTCCTTGTCAGACATAATTGATACCCTCAAAACCTAACATACGAGAGACCAGAGTTTTGAAGGCTCTCAGTAAAGACCTGCTTAATTAATTGTTTCATTTGCCTTCTTTGGTATACAACGAATATCACATTCTCTGTCTCATAGGTACTTTAATGCAGCCTCAATGCATGAGATATATTATTTGTCACTAAAATTGGATTGAATCTTACTAGGAAATTGAAAGTACATTTTGTATGTTTGTGGTTTCAGCTAGTGAGCTTACTAATGCTAATTCACTAGTTGCAAGTGTCTCTCTGGTGTATACCTTTGGAAATCAAAATTCCCAATGATAATGATGCAGGTTCTCATTGTACACCACCTTAAGAACTTGAAGAAAAGAGTTCAGGTGATGCCACTTTATATTAAAATAAATCTACTATGGTCACAGGTCAGTGAAGCCATCACAAATACATGAGAGTGATATTGTCCTTAATGCTTCTCTAAACAATGACCCTTGCCAGTACCTACTGTACAGGGTGTTGATGCAGAGGTTTTAGCCAATGGGGAGAACTGTGTCAAACAGCCTTGAGCTCAGCCATAAAAAAAGTACTTTTAGGCTGGAGGCTCAGAGGTTAAGGCACTTACCTCCAGTGCCTAAGGCCCCCAGTTCAATTCCCTAGTACCCACATAAGCCAGACACCCACAAGGTGGTGGCCCTGGTGTGCTCTCTCTGTTTCTCTCTCTCTCTCTCTCTCTCTCTCTCTCTCTCTCTCTCTCTCTCTCTCTCTCTCCTTGAAAAAAAATAAATAAAACATTAAAAATAATAAAAAAGTACTTTTTTCTCTAGAGGAGACTCTACAATTTTTTAGTATCCTTCCAATCTTCCTCACCCCTTCCTTCCTTCTTTCCTTCCTTCTTTTCTTCATTTTTGTTTTCCTCTTTCCCTTCTTCCTTTTTTCTTTCACTCCCTCTCTATATTCTTCCCTCCTCCTTTCCTTTCTTTACTCATATTTTAGCTAAAATCAGTTTTCAAAACCTTCCTCGGTATTACTTTATGGAGCAAAATAAAAATAGTAATTTTGCATGAAAAGAAAAATAATACTTTCTTTACAAAAAGCAAATTTTGGAATATTTATTTTTGTCATGAATAAATGTCTTTCTTATCTGAGTGTTTCCATTTTAACTCAGATCCACATCAAGATATTTCATGCTTGGACAATGTCCCTTTTTCTTTACAGACTTAAGATAATGAAGTGCCATGATACTATGCATTGTTTTTTTTTTATTGTCCATGACTTACAATATTTAGTGGGCATACAATGAGTTGTTATCCCCAATTCCCCGATGCCCTCCCCTCCCTGATCTGCTGAATAACCTCCTCCATGGGTCGTCTGGATCAAATAGCATCTACAAGACCAAAAGTGCGACTCTTCTCTGGGTGTGTTTTGCAGCACCCCTTTTCAGTATGATCAGTTAGCTAGTTAATATCATGAAGTTCAGAAGCTTAGTGCCTTCTGTTGCGTGGATTGATGATGCTTAGAGTAGTCATGTGTCTACAGATTATGATTTTGTCAATATCAAAATGATTAATTTGCTTTTTTTATTTTTTCCAATAAAAGTTAAATTTTTCTGTTTTATTCATGTGCTATTTCATATAGGGTCATAATCACTTGGGCAAATTGTATCAGTGTTTAAGAATTCTGAACTGAATGTTTTTTTCACAAGTAAATGACACAATTTTTCAGATACAGACAATTATATCATAGAGTGTATTAACTTTTACTTAATTGGAATTTATAGAAATAGATCTTTCTTAAGTGTTTTTAAACATGAAGTCAATAGAATTTTCTCTTTGCTGTAATTTAAGTCAGAAAATCTATGCCGGGTTTTGTTCTCCTGGGTTGTTACTGGATTTAATTAGATTTTTTTTTCCTTCTGCATATGTTGTTTGTGTGGTGGAGTATAGTATGTGCATGGGGTATGCATATCTACCCATGTATTAACAGCAGACAAATGCAAGAGATTTGCCTCTATTGCCCACTTATACATTTCATTGAGATGGAGTCTATTCTCTAAACCTGAAACTGTTTACATGGGTACCAGGGAATCATCAAATAAATTAGAGGAGAAGTTCATGAGTAATGGGTCATTATGACAATGTGAAGCTAAAAGGTTTTGTGATATTGTGAATTACTGAGACGGAAGTAGAAATCATATTTATGTGTGCTATTTCTGGACACTTCATTTCCATGTCTGAATGATATTGTCTGGTTAGTTTATTCTAATACATTCTTTACTGTTTGGATAACTCATGTCATTTTGAACCTATTATAACAACATTAGCACCATAGGTATATATTTACATCATATTTATGTAGCAGATTTTCTAGAAAGCTTAAGAAAGAAATTTTTTCCTCTTATTTTTTTTCCTCTTGAGATTCTTGGGAAGAGACTTAAAAATTGGTTTCCGAAGGAAGAGAACATATTGATATAAAGTTTATTTTCCATTCTAATTTTAATTTGTTTCCTTGTTTGTTTGTTTTTCATTAGATCTTGAAAACTTTAAAAGCAGAATGAGAAGCACAGTGTCGGTGCGCGAAGGCCAGGGGGTTGTCCTCCTCTGTGGTCCCCCGCCACACTCTGGTGGTAAGTCATGCCTTGCTTCTGCTTATCATGTTGATTTACGTTCCAGTGCAAGGCCTGCAGCATGTATACTGTTATTGCTTCTCAAGATTACCCTGAGGAACTTGATAGCCCAAGCTTTATATTCTGTCAGCTGAGTTGCAATACAGGAAACTATCAAAGATTTTTCCATCCAGAGAAGTTAATAAACATAATTTATGTATTCTAACAAGCAGGTTTCTAAGGCAAGAGAGATCAAATTCTGGCTGATTCCATGGGGCTGGGGAGTTGGTACAGTTCATAACTTGCTTGTAGATCAACATGATGACCTGAGTTCATATCTCTAGCACTCATGTAAGAGACAAACATGGTGGAATTCTTAGATAATCCCAGGCCTGAGGAGGCAGGGATATGAGGATTTCAGAGATTTATGGGATATCCAGTGTATATTGGTGATCTCTGTGTTCCATTTGGTATCATATCAAAAAAAATAAAATAAAATAAAATAGAGAGTGAGTGAGTGAGAAAATCAATGTACCCTCAACTTCTGGCTTCTATACACCTGTGTCCACATACATATGAACATGCGTAAACACATGTGTGCTCACCATGTATGCATACAGAAGCCTAAAAATTTATGTTAATTATCTGACAGTGCTGAATAATAGTCTGTGCTTATAATATTCTCATTGGTTAGTTTTTGACTATGATGCTGGCGAGACTTTTCTCTCTCCTTCTCTGTCTGTCTCTCACATAGAAATTCATTTTGTATGTGTCATTGGATTATAAAATACATGATATATAAATG
>PVHP010042665.1:0-14883 GCA_004024765.1 Zapus hudsonius
GTTGGTAAGAGATTCTAGGGATGTTCTTATTATCTCAATATGGTTTTTGTTTTCTGCAACTTCTTTTTGGGTTGCTTCTATCATGTTGTTGAGATGTGATTTCATTTCCAGGTTTGATTTCATTATTTCTTCCTGACAGTCATTCTTATATTTGCAGATGTCTTCAGTTAATTTGGAAAGCTGGTTTTTGATACCTTCAATTTGCTGGCTTGCCTTTATTTTTGATATGTCTCTTCTGACATCCATTTAGTTCTCCTCCATTATATTTAGCCTGGTGGCAAAGCTAATAAGCTGACTTTGTACCCTTTCAATATGTTGGCCCATCTTTTCTTGCATGACTAATATTAAGTTCTCCTTAGGATCTGTGCCAATATGGTCAGGGTTTGTGTCTTCCTGGACCTGCCTCTGTTTGCTCCCTTTAGTTGTGTTGTTGATGTCATTTGGCGTGGTTTCCTCAACTGGTGTATTATTCTTACGTCGAGGTCTGCCCATTTTGATTCCACTTGAGGTGGTTGGTGGGATGCCTATGAGAAATCTGAGTGCTGGAAAGGGCGACTCGGACCCCGGCATGGGGGTTGGAAGCGGAGCCCAGGTGGTTTGGGCCTTGGGACTGCGACTGGAAGTCCGGGCAGCTATGGCCCCGGGGTGGGGGCTGGAATCCCTGGTGGCTTGGGCCTCAGGGTGGCAGCTGGAATCCTGTGTAGCTCGGGCCCCAGGGGGCGGCTGGAATCCCGAGAGGTTTGGAACCCGGGTTGGTGGCTATGAGCCCGGGCAGCTCGGGGCCCAGGGGGAAGGGGGGATGGCTGCAAGCTGGGTGGTTCGGTCCCTGGGGGATCAGCTGGAATCTTGGGTGCCTGGGTGGTGGCCTGGAACCCAGGCAGCTCAGCTCCTGTCTGAGGTATAGGCTAGGAACCTTGGCGGCTGGGGGGGGGGCACCTCAGTCAGCAAGGGAGTGGGACAGCTGGAATTGGAGCGGCTCGTACCCGGGATCGGCCGGAACAGGAGCGGCTCGAACCCGGGATCAGAGGGAACTGGGGTGGCCCGGGGCCCGGGAGCAGGAACTGCCCTGATGGGGAAGCCGTGGGATCCCGGGAGCCGCGGGCGAGCGGCTCGAACCCGAGATCGGCGGGAAATGGGGTGGCCCGGGAGCAGGAGCTGCCCGGATGGTCCCGGGAGTCGCGGAGAAGGGAGCGGCTCAGCCCACAGAAGCAGGTCCTGCCAGCTGGATTTTTGCACTCACTGCCTCCGATGCATCCTCGAGATAGATTCAGGTTTCAGTCAGAAGATTCTGTTGCTGGAAGGCTACCGGAGTCGAGGACCTGGGTATTGCTTGCTTCCACGGCCTCTAGCACAACTAAAAACCCTAACCTCTGTTCCTCCGGGGACACTGCGTGGCTTCTAGTTCGCCATCATGAACCGGAAGCTCCCACCATGATTCTTGACAGGCATGATGGCAAGTTTTTCTGGATGTCTTTTACAAATAATGGTGATGTGTTGATATTTACAGGACTCATACATAAGCCTCAGAAGGGGAGGGACAGATGAGTGAAAAAGACAGCAAGGGATATATAGGTAAGGGTGTATAATAAAAAGCCCATGTGGAAATCTCTTAGAGGAATATTTGATCACAAATGGGCAGTCTTAGATCTGGTTCTAGCCAAGTTACTGTGTGAACTTTGGTATATCTGTCATAATGAAGAGGATCCTATTCATTTATGAAAGTAAATGTTTTTGATATTTTTTGTACAGTGGCAGTTTGAATTGACTATAATTGCACCATATAGACTTAGCATCATATTTCTGAAAAACAGCATGCATGGGCAGTAGACATGTATTATTTTGCAAAATTGATTCATTTTAAATGCTTCACATTTAAGGATACTTCAGTAGCATTAGAGGTGAGGTGATGTAATTATTTAGAAGATAATTAAGTAAGGAAATATTATGGAAGGGATCGGAGACACTTAAGAATCTCCAGTGTCTATGATATTATGAAATAAAGCTTATTAAAATCTTGTAATGGTCACTTCCCCAGTCAGTCTCTTCTTTAGAGAGAGGGAAGAGTGTGATCCTTTATAAAACATATTTCAATGAATTGCAATAGAATTTCAAACAATGACACAAAGAAATAAAGCTTATGGGAATAAGCCCTGGGGTCTGTCAAATGTTTCAAAATGATACACGATATTTAAAATAAATATATAAGAAAAAAAGTGTGTACATTATCAGGCGGAGAATTCCACATAAAATATTGTGAAATATTATAAGGGTACTTGTTAAACTCCCTTGGTGACAGTGAATATGTAACAAAAACATATGGGACAAAACTGGGTATTTTGGAGGATCCCATAGTTATATGGAAACCAACTTGCTTCCAAAGGATTGCAGGTTATGTATGTCAGAACTTGTTTGAATATAACCAAAAATTAAAGCATATATTTTAACTTCTTGACCTTTTAAGCAAAATGATTGACTAGGTGACTAACCATTATGCCCCATCTTGCCTCTGCTCTGTCTTCTCTACTACCTTTGGCCTAGCCCTCTCTGCTCTATATCCTGCAGAAAGCTCCGTTCTCAGAGTTTTTCCCTGGATTCCTTCTGCACTCTTCCTCAGACTTGGTGTACCTGGAGGCTTAACAATATTGAGACTGCATGAGAGTCAAATAACCAGAGATGCTTTCCTCTAAATTCCTCCTGGTTTAAGACAAAATATTTCTTTTGTTTTATCTGAGCTCTCTTATTTCATATATAGTCATCCATACCTACAATTTTAATCTCATCCACCTGTTCATTGTATGGTGTCTCCTGGTCCATGCTTAACACTTGGCTCATGAAAAGTATCCTATAAATATGGACCAAAACAGTGGGTGCTTATTTAGTCATCAAAATTTATGTCATCATAGAGATATAAGATTTATAATTACTTGTCAAATATCCTGGGTGTCATATTTGAAACTTTTCTGAATAGTAAGAATTATGGAGAGACACTGGTAAACCAATATGTGCCATAAACAAGTTCAAAGAAGCAGAGAAAGGCTGCCAAGGGTTGCTTCAAGAAGTCTGGAACATCAATTTTGTTTTCCTTGTGGAATCTTACTTTGTGTCCACAAGACCACTATCGCTGGAAATGATCACTAGAATCTCAGACTCTCACAAGAAACATGAGGAAAAAGAACACATGCCTCACTTTCATTTATGCCTCTCTATAGAGGCTAAGCTTTCTTTTCTCCTCTTTGCTGTAGAAGCCTCACATAAAATGGGTGACAGTTACATCTGGGAGAAGCACTGGGGAGCAAACCTAGGGCCTCATACTCACTAGTATGTTCTAATGATAAATTATAGCTATAATCATGTTTTTACTGTTTGCTTTAAGACAATGTCTCACTATCTTTCCCTGACTAGCCATGAACTCACTCTTAGTTCATTCTGTCATGAACCTGGGATGCATGAGCTCTCATCTCCCTTACAGTGAACAATTATTCCTTTGGGTTCTCCTTCTGCAGTCACAAACATAATAGCATATACACTCTATTAAAAACAATGAACATAGCATGAATGATACTGAGTAAGAGAATGTAATGTCTGCTATTCAAGTTCAAGTCCAGGAAATAAATAATCAACTTGAATTATTGGGATAGATCAGAGAAAGAAGGAAGGAAAATAAGTCTTTGGTTTCATGGGAAAAGCATGTATTATAGACTCAACACATAGCAAACACAAAGAAGCAATTAATGAATGATATTTTTAAGAAAATAAGAATGGATATAGTCTCAACCTAATGACATTGTCTACTGAGAACCAGAAATCAGTAGTTAAAAATACTGTATTATCAATCCCGTTGACTGGCTCTGTTTCTATATTTCAAAATTCACTCAGCCTATTTTCTTCAGAAGTTGAACTCTTCTAAAGCGAATGTAAAGATGTCACTGTTCTCAATGAATTGCTGAAGCATTTGTACAGCTATTGTTAAAATGGCTAAGATGTCTTCAAACTACAGAACTTGATGTTTGAGTTTAATTCTAAGCCTCATTAAAAATGTTCTTTCTTCCCCCTGAGTTCAAGCTTGAATGGAAGTGGGCGGAGAAAGACAGCTGGGAATGAAGATTCTGGTTTTCAAGTCCTTTTAAGAATTGAGATTTGGTTCTTGAGAAAAAAAAATCAGCGCATATGAGGGAAGTTCTTTAAAAGGAAACTTACATGGCTGCAATTTGCATGCTGTTAATCTTTTCTTTAACAGTTACCTTTTCCGCTTTTTCTAAATTGTCATAGGTTATTATCACGTTTAAAAAAATGTTATTTCTTACTACGCATTTCAGGGCTTCAGGGTTAGAAGGGAAATTTGTACTATCTGGATGAAACCATCCCTTTCCACGTGTGAGTATACAATCCATCAAGGTTGCAGGGTTGAGGGGGCCCAGCTCACATACTAACAGTGACTATTCTAATAGCCTGGGAACTGCCTCAGGAACAGAAAATCATCACTAATCAATCCATGTGAGCATGAGTATTACAGCCAATAAATTTCATGTCCATAACTGTGAGTTGGCCAATGGGGGAAAAATATTACATTGTCAAATAATTAGGTGTCCAACTTTGAGCCCTAAGTTCATGGTGTTCTATAACGCTCCTGTATTTTAACTCTTTTTGGTGTTTATCTTGCAAAAGATCAAGGTATGTTACACATCTTACCATCCTAAACTGCTGCTTCATCTTTTCTTTTATTCTAACTCATTCTGCCTCAGCAAAAAAATAAATAAATAAATAAAAATCTATAAACTTGGATGAAAGTAAGACTTTAGTGAGCATTCTTTTTCCTTTAGCTTAGGAATTATTATTTAAAACTCAATAAAGAATGAAGTTGAGTTCTTCCCGCATTAATAAGTCAGGTTTTCATCACAGTGGTTAATACCTGAGAGAAAAAAAGTCAAAATTTCAAAGTGGGAATGTTTTATTTTGGCTCACAGTGTCAGACAGAGAACTCAGTTAATTCCCAGAATAAAAAAGTTTGGGCCTAAGACAAGTATCATGGCAAACAAAGTGGAATGAAGGAAGGAAGGAAGGGAGGGAGGGAGGGAGGAAGGAAGGAAGGAAGGAAGGAAGGAAGGAAGGAAGGAAGGAAGGAAGGAAGGAAGGAAGGAAGGAAGGAAGGAAGGAAGGAAGGAAGGAAGGAAGACATAGTAGGGAGGGTAGAAACAGAAGAAAATTGCACAAAGGGGTCAGGACCCAAGTTACCTTTCACAGGTATGACTTTAGTGACCCACCTCTTCCAATGAGGATCCTACATTCTAACAGTGAGCACCTCTCAACAGTCATTCCAATTTTAAATTCATTAATGTATTGGATCCTCAATATGTACAAAGTCCTCGGATTCCAGTCACCTTTCAGTGATTCAAGCCTGCAACAGAGAAGCAAGCTTTGAACCGATGTACCTTTGGGTGGGTCAAATCCCATGTGAGCAGTCGCAACATGTGATATACAACAGTCAGATTATTTTGACAAATATTGTTCTTCAAATCTAAAACATTTCCTTTCTGCAGAGGCTCATCTTGAAAGGAGTTTGGAGATAGAACCCCCCACAGGTAGGAAGGGATGGCTTCAGACAGGATGTCACATCATGTTATCCTCCCAGGTCATAGCTGACCACTCCCCCCAGCAAAGAAATCTTTAAAAGTCAGAACTTAAACTTGGGAGGGGCTTTTTGCCTTCTTACTTCTTTCCTGATGGCTGGTGGGGAAGTGCTTGGGACTGGTGAGTTTTATCTTCTGCCCCCCTTCCCTGATCTTTTGATTAGGGAGGGGGGAAGAGGAAGGAAATTTTCTTTAATGTGTGTTATTTTGTTTCTTCACTTTTCTGGGTGATTTATGCACTTTTGTGTATGTTTTATGACCTCAAGAACCACATGGTGATCTGGTATGCCTTTCCACTCCACCTTTTCCTTTTCCCAATTCGGTATCTCAGAATAAATGTGTGTAATTAAGATTTATTTTTGTCCCTGTGTATAATTCATTTTTCATCAGAGGACACGAACTTGGATGAAGCAGGGAGGGGATTCCAAAACTCTCTCTCCGTGTCGCTTACGATATTAATTATCAATAATCCGTATCAATCTGCCTTTCCAGGATACCTAAAAGTTGATTACATGAAAGGCTTTTGTATTTGTGTCCACTCTACCAATCAGTGTAGTTAGTATCATGGCTCAAATAATCATATTCCTGCTCTGTGCCAAATGCAGAGCTCAGACAACTTCCCAGCCTGTGGCTTCGAAGCCAGTATCTCCCTGAAGGTTTTTCCCAGGACTCATCCTGCCTTAGTCACTTTAGGATGCTATTACAAAAATGTCCTCAGCTGGGCTTCCCATGAAGAGCAGAATTCATATTTAACAGATCTGGGCTACTGGAAGTTCAGTTTCAATGCAGATTTGAAATTGGGTGAGGACCTGCTTTCTGGTTCACAGATGGCACCTGTCTTCCCAGAGTAAGAAACAGTGCTTACAGCACTCACTAAATTTGATTTATTTATGAGGGTTCTTTTCTCATGACCTATCTACCTGTCAAGGCTGAGATGCTAAATCCATCATTGTGAGGTTCAAGATTTCAAGAATGGAATTTGGGGGACATAAGGATTCCAACCTTAACAAACCTCTAATGAGACCTACAACAGCTCTATGACCCAATGCACCCTCTTGTCAGCAAATTCAGAAATGCTCCCACCCACCTATACCACCCAATGGGGCTATATTAGGAAGATTTTTTATGAGGATAGGAAATGTTTTCCACTCTTTGTATTTTCACATCACTTACTCTAATTTTTTTAAATATTTTTATCTTTAATTAGATACATTGTATGAGCAAATCTTATGATGGTACCACGATTTCCCTCCTCCCTGTCCCCAACCCACTGAGGGCCCTCCTTGGTGGGCTTACTAGATCAGTCCATGAGGTAGCGGGTTATGAATAGCACAGAAGGTAGCCAGTGCCCCCTCCCCGCCTTTGTGTGTTGTTGCTGAGGGGGGCAACGTCTCTGGATATTCTCCCCCACCATGGCTCTTACATTCTTTCAGGCCCCTCTTCCACTCACTTCACTGAGTCATGGTGGGTGAGTTTTAATTAAGTCTGCTTTAGTGTTGAGATGTTAAATGTCTCTGGATTTCTGCTTTGGGTTGTGTGGGATCTCATTGGTGTCTGTCTCTTTGACCTATCCTGAGTTAATTGACTCGTGGTGGTCTCTTATTTATCACAGCACTTTCTCAAAGGTTTCATTTGGGGCCCAGGGTAGTTCATCTCTTGCTAGGATGTCCACTATCATCCTGTGGCTTGTTGGTGGAGTTGGATTGACCACAGCTTTCTCACTGCCTTCTGAAAAATACAAACAGAATCTCCATCAGAGAGTGAGATTTTCACTTACTCTAATTTTTGGCACCTGAATCAAAGGACAATAGAGAAATCTCAGTAATCTTTAAAATTTAACAGACGTTAAGCCTTGGGAATTAAAGAGATTTAGAAAAAAGATATACAACCTCAATCTTTTGCAGATTAGGAACTAGTGGGGCCAGAAAAGTAAGACATGTAGCTGGAATTGACATTCCTGTGTACACTTGGGATTAGAATCCAGGCTCCTGACGCTATCTACTCTCTCCCTCTCAACACCCGGAGATCATTATGAGGAGAAGCAAGAACAACAGGCTTTGCAAAGTTGACACACATTCTTGTCTGAATGCAAGACACCCAGGGTAGACATCCAGAATGTCAGCTCTGAGCTTGTTCAAAACAATACCACCTGAAATAAAGCAACAGGCGGTGAGAAAAGCTGTCAAGTCCCAATTTGCTGTTTCTCGCAAAGATCACAGAAAAAAAAAAAAAAGACTCCACATCAACTTGTCTTTATTTCAGCTCCTCAAGGGCTCAGCACACACCCGCTGACTGCTGGAGTTCCAAACAGCCTGCTGACCAGGTTTATGCTTGCCTCTACTCCTGCCTGGTTACCCAATTAGTTCCTTGTTAACCACACACCTGCAGTGTCTGCCCCCTCAGGCTTTGCTCTTCTCTGTGTAGCTTTTAACCCCTTCTGTATACATGTTTAAAATGCCATTAAGGTGCCCCCATGGATGCCTGTCAAAATTGCCACTGCCCCTTTGGTTGCCAAAGTAATTAGCTTACAGGGTTGTCTCATTGGCTATAACTGCAAAGGCAGGAATAGATCAAAGTCCCCTGCCTGGGAAACCTGCAGGGGTACTGCGAATGCAAATGATGTTCTTGCAGGGAATAAGGTAACATGACAATCCACCGGATGTCACAACCAGGATAGAAAGAAAGTTCATTCAAAGGAAAGAGGAGGAAATAGTTGTCTTACCAACTTTTCTGAGACCCAGAGTGAAAATACCCTAGGATCATCGGTGAGCTATGAAACGCACCCTATGGTCATGGTGAAGGCATTTTCTTAGATCATGTCTCAAAGAACACTGGAAAGACATATATCTTCAAGTGTGTCTGAGATTGTACACTGAGGGGCCAGCGGCTTTGAGGAGAAGCAATTGGCCATAAACCATGGAACTGTTTCCAACACCAAAATCTTGACTTGAAAATCTTAACCAGACTAGCCTTGTCTGTCCTTTCTCAAAACTTTCCAAATAAATAAATAAATAAAACAACATTAAGAAATGTACCTTGGTGACACATTCTGTCAACCGAGGAGTGAGAAGCCTTTCCATCTTCATTACTAAAGAAGAAAAATGGACTTTTAAATGGGAAAGGGCAAAACAGCCAGCTTTTAAAAGAAAAATGCAGCCAAATAAAGGCCAGGATATCAGAAAAAGGTAATGAGATATTTTAAGTAAAAAGTCTTGGAAATGTAATTTCAGTGTCATGCAGCAATTACAAAAATAATCAGGGGAAATGGTACAAAGAAGTTCTAGAATGAAGTACAAAAGACTCCATCCATGTTCAGAAGGAGAGAACCCTAGATGCCGAGAATTATGGCTCTAGTTAATCTTGACTGCTTTTCAAAAGGCCAATTAATTATTAAATAAGCCCTTAAGACATATTCAAAGAACGAAGTGATCGATTTCTATACATACATATATGAACACACCCACCCTTTCTGCTAAACTAATTTTTTATGTTTTTGTTTCCAATAGGAAACTAGGAATTTAAAAAAAGTTTTGATAAAAGCATTACCATATTTCCTTCAAGATTTTTAATAAAATTCACTTGAATCACATGGAAAAATATGTGTGGAACATTGAAATAAAGTTGAGGCTACTTGGCACATGTGGTTTTTAAAGGATGAGTGTGACCCACTAGATTCGAAGGCTGGGTTGGTTCTCTACAACATAGAGAAGGGTCCCCTGTGAGGTTCCTACGGGGGGATAGTACTACACTAGAAAAGACTCCTGCTTTCGTGTTGATCAGGTGACCTTGCCTTAATTCATTTGGATGGGACTGGGATGAATAAGATTGCTCAGTGGTTATTGGCACTTGCTTACAAAGCCTGCCTATCCAGGTTCAATTTCCTCACCACCCACCTAAAGCTTGATGGGGACCCATTTTCAGTGGTAAGACCCGGGGGGGTATGCCCCAATGTCTAGACACACACACACACACACACACACACACACACACACACACACACACACAAATTTTAAAAAAAATAGGTGATATATACAATGTCATGACATAATCTTTAGATTTTGACAAAGTTGGATAATGTGATAAGTAAAAGGTTAGGGAAAAATGTTGGGCCATCCTGGAAAACAAAGGAAAGATGCTGACTTGAAAATCTCTCTTAAATCAGGATCCATTAATCAAAATTTTGAAATTTTGGGTGATTTGAAAATCAGAAGACATTATAATATGATTTGACACTCAAAGTAGATAATCAAAAAGTTATTAAATATTTTATTTATTATTATTTTGATAGAGAAAGAGAAAGAAACAGACAGACAGGCGGACAGACAGACAGGACAGGCTTTGTGTATCTCCCAGGCCATTAGGCTTTGCAAGGAAGCACCTTTACTGCTGAGCCACTTATTCAGCCCCTCAATATTTTAAATGTATAATTAATGGCAAAGTTTAGTATCAAACACAATGGAGAGCAAAAAAAAAAAACACAATTATTTTGATCAATTGGGAAGTTTTCTTTCAATTCTGATCACCTAGAGTTCTTAAAGAAAAATAATAAGCAAGAATTAATTGAGGGATGGTACATAAGTGTTGTAAATATTCCGAAATTCTGTTTTATAAGAAGCAATCACATGGTTTAAGTATTTGGGTTGGATATGAAAAGAGCAACATGCATTTATGACGAGAGTAAAACAAATGATTTCAATAGGTTCTTAACAATGAGCTGAGATTAATTGATGTCAGTCACAATGATCCCAATAGGCACCAGTAAGGAAAATCACATTTATCACTGACAAGTATGAGAACGGATTGTGCTTAATATGGAAGATACTGAAAATGACCAAGTGCACTAGGTATGCTGTCAGGAAAATTTTAGAAAAGACTTCTCAATTAGGTTTGATGTTGGCCTAAATGATATCTCAGATCCCTTCTAGTTTTCTAATGTGAATCAATGAGGCTGTGTGATAGAGATATTTTCTTCAGAAAATGTGACTGCAGATGAAGGCTTTCTCCTGAATTACTATGCTATAGCCAGCAGAGATGAGCAGTTATTAAGCAGGAATGGCTTCTCCAATTTCTCCTGCCTTGATCTATGGACGTTATCATCATAGAGCTCAAATTCAATACTAACGGAGCCTGGCATCTCAATCAAGCCACGTTTTATATCTTTTATTGCACTTTGTACAAACAAAAATATAAACTCATTCCTCATATGTTGATGATTTTTCCCCTCTATTGTTTTCTAAAACTAAGCAGGAATCTTTCATTCTAGCCAATTTTAATTGGAGAGGTAAGTTAGTGATTTGCTTTAATCTTTAAGATGTATATCATTTAATCCCAAAGGTGATTGCTTTTATAATAAATTAGGGTTGATCTAAGGGTATCATGACACTAATTCTCAGCTTCAATGTTCTCAAAGTCTAGGAAATCCATTCCTTCCTTTCCCTAGAGACTGACTTCCTAAATTCCTGGGAATTAGAGCAGAAGTAGCCTGCTGGCTGTTGTGTGTGAGAAGTGTCACCTATAATTTCAGAAATCTTGGTTACTTACTGTTCGTGAGTATATTCAGATATGTGAGGTGAAATCTGTTTCTCTAGTTTTCCCCTTTAAAATGTGGGATTTTCTTCACTTCCTTTTCCCCCCTTTGGTGAATTATTATTGTCCAATGTTTTGTTTTATTCTTTTTTTTCCATTTTCTCACATTTTGTGCAAATCATTCACATAGGAGTCATTTCCTATGTTCTTATCCTTTTTGTTCATGGGGGTATATACTTTTAATTTATTGTGAATTGTTTCAGAAGTCATTGTGTAAATATTTTATATAGTAGATTAAAATAGTTCTCTGACATTTTGGCTCATAAGTTTTTTTGAAGTTTTTTTTCTTGCTGATCATTTATCCACTTATCTATTCATAGTAAATTACATTTTAATACAAATGTCTTAATAGTAAAAACCAATGAAATATGACTGGAAATGCCACCTGTGCAAAGCCCATGGTTTGATACCTGGTACTATATAAATAAAACAAAACAACAATAAAACCAAGCTGATAGTGACAGTTAATAGGTCAAACTTGCAATAGCTTGTAGTTTTTCTCAGGAAAAATTATATATAGTATTATTTTGGTTTTTCTATTGTTAACTATTGTCTAGAAGTAAAAACAATGTACTATTTGATTAAAACTTTAGTTAAAAAGCAAAAATAATCACATTTCATATTTTCCTAGAGTTCACATATTGTTTTACTATGTATATTCATCTATGATTCACAGAACAAAAATATTTATATGGCAAAAAGGTGAAGAAAGAAAAGTGTGCTTCCTACTTAGACAGTAACAGCACTGACCACAGCTATGTGAAGTCACTATTGTGGAACTCCAGAACAAGTTGACACCCAGAGGAAGTCTGAGACTGCTACTATGGGTTAATTTCAGGCGTCTTGGATCTTTGTGTAATAGAAGGTATTAGCTCCCATGCCCAGAAGCAGTACATGAGTCCTGTGTTAATGTTGGGTACTAGGAATTTTGCTCCAATAGTTATTCACTGCTTTGACCACAGATGAGCAGAGCTGGGTGAGCAGAATTGGAGTGCCTATTTTCTTTGTCAAGGAAATGTCCACCAAGAAGATCTCATAACAGACCTTCTAGACAAAGACTTTCTTTAAAGATACTCAAATATGTAAAGTAATAGGTGAAAAACAGCATAAAAAGTAATAAAAATCATGTTTGAATATGAACAACCTGAACCCACCAAAGAAGAGAGAAAGCTAAAAAGAAAACAAAGTTAAAACTCTGCAATTGACGAGTAGAATAACTGAATTGAAAATTTCATTCCACATCTTCATTCAGTACCAAATATGAGCAGAACAAAAGAAAAATCAGCCCGCTGATGGCAAGACAATTAAATTGTCTGTGGAGAAGAAAGGAAAAGGATATAAGAAAGTGAACAGTGTACACAGGAACCTCATTGATCTTTCTGCATAAACACTGCTGAAATTCAAAAGGAAAAAATTGATACGTGGTCCAGAGAATATTTAAAGAAATGATGGATAGAACTTTCATAATTCTGATCATGTGAATCCCAAAACCTCGACAAGCTACAGGTGACATGAATTAAAGAGAAGCATGCAGAAACACATCCTCTCAGTCTCTCACACGCCAAGGCTGAAGAGAGAACATTTGGACATACCAAGAGAAAAGTCCCTCAGCATTTAAGTGCTGCTCAGTAGACCA
The DNA here is from genome assembly GCA_004024765.1 of Zapus hudsonius. NCBI lineage: Eukaryota > Metazoa > Chordata > Mammalia > Rodentia > Dipodidae > Zapus > Zapus hudsonius. Next base: position 12,850 of record PVHP010042665.1, read on the forward strand.
TTAAAAAAAGATCCAGAGACACTTATGATCTCAACAATAAAGCAGACTGAAAACTCACCCACCAGGACTCAGGGAACTGAGCAGAAGCAGGCACAGAAACAATGTAAGAGCTATGGTGGGGGAGAATATCCAGAGACATTGTCCCCCTCAGCAACAACATACATAGGGTGGGGAGGGGAAACCTGGCTGCCTCCTGTGTTATCCATAAACCCCTACCCTATAGACTGATCCAGAATGCCCACTGAGGAGGATCCCCAGTGGATTGGGGACAGGGAGGAGGGAAATGGGAATATCAACACAATATTTGCTCATACAATATATCTAATTTTGGATAATAAATATTAAAAAGGAAAAAGAACACCATGACTCAGGGAACTGAGAAGAAGAGGGGGCGGAAATATTGTAAGAGACATGGTGGGGAGAATATCCAGAGACATGGCCCCCCTCAGGAACAACACACAAATGGGGAAGAAAAAAAAAAAAGAAAGAAAGAAAAGCTGGCTACCTCTGGTTTCAGTTCATAACCCCCTAGCCTATGGACAGATCCAGTATGCACACCGAGGAAGGACCCCAGTGGGTAGGGGACAGAAAGGAGGGGTATGGGGACACATTCACAAGGTTTGCTCATATAATGTATATACTTATTCATAATAAAGATATAAAAAATAAATAAGGCAAATTAAGCAAAAAAAGAAAAATCTGTCATCCAGAAGAAAATAGGCTATTTTACCTGATGTATAAAGGAAAAAAAAACATAAACATGTCAATCAAGAACTGTCTATCTAATAAAACTTTTCTTCAAGTGTGAGGGGTAGAGTAACACATTTTTAGATAAATGAGAAGTAAAGGAATCCATAAGCAGTAGTCCCCTTTGTAAGAAATATTCAAGGTTTTCCTACCACGAGCAAGGCCAGGACTCATTGTGGTTGAAAATATTAAAGATCTCAATAAAATAACTATATGAGTAACTATCATAGTTGGTATTGAGGAATTGTAACCCCACAGTGGGATTTCTTCTTGACATGTATTTATGAGAAGATACCTGTTTTGTGTGACTTTCATTTTAAGTTTCACAGTTTATTTTCCTCCTTACTTACAACTAATGAATAGAAAAGAAGTGTAAATGCATTTTGAGAGATATATAATGCATAAGATGTCCTTTGGGACAACAAGTTCTGAAAGATAAGCATGACTATAATTTCTTTTTTTTTCTTTTTTTTTAATTTTAATTTTTTTATTGTCCATAATGAGTTACAACATTTAGTATCCCTTTTATGGTGTTCTCTTGTCTTAATGCTTGGGCTAGGACTTTGAGCACTATGTTAAATAGCAGTGGTGAGAGTGGACATCCCTGTCTTGTTCCTGAGTTGAGGGGGAACTCCATGAGTCGTTCCCCATTGAGGATGATTTGTGCTTTAGGAGATCTGTATATTGACTTTATCATTTTGAGGTATATTCCATCTATGTCTATTCTTTCCAGGGTTTTGAACATGAAGTTGTCTTGAATTTTGTCAAAAGCCTTCTCAGCATCAATTGAGATGACCATGTGGTTTTTGCTGTTGAGTTTGTTAATGTGGTGAATTATATTTATCGATTTGCAAATCTTGAACCATCCCTGCATCCCTGGGATGAAGCCAACTTGATCAAGGTGAATTATAGAATTGATGTGGGTTTGTATTTGGTTTGCTAGGATTTTGTTTAGGATTTTTGCATCCAAGTTCATCAGGGATATGGGTCTGTAGTTTTCATTCTTTGTTACATCCTTGCCTGGTTAAGGAATTAGGGCGATGGTAGCTTCATAGAAGGAGTTTGGGAGCCTACCCTCTTTTGCTATTTCCCTCACAAGCCTCAAAAAGAGAGGTTTCAGTTCTATGATGAAGGTTTGGTAGAATTCAGCTGAGAAACCATCTGGACCTGGGCTTTTCCGTTTCGGGAGGTTCTTGATTACCGATTCAATCTCTGTGGTTGTTATCGGATTGTTTAGGGTCTTTATCTGCTCTGGTCTGAGCTTTGGAAGTTGGTAGGTGTCAAGGA
>PVHP010042666.1:0-14861 GCA_004024765.1 Zapus hudsonius
GCCTTACATGGGGCATGTGGGATGGAAAGGGAGTGTTGAGCACCCATGACTCAAGGTGACTGGAGCCTGTGAACTTTGCACTCCTTGGGGCACTGGAGCTTGGCCTCAGGAGGGACAGCTGGGTTTAACAGAAGGTAGGGGTCATCTGTCCTGGTGCAGCTGGTGTGGGGACAGGAGAGGGATGAAAGGAGAGACAGCTTTCTTGAAATCTCACACTTCCCCTACTTTTTTTTTTTCTTAAAGTAAATCAACGCAGCCACCTTTGGGACCACTGTGAGGGAGAGGACCCAGTTGGATGATGGTGCAACGGTGGCATCTGTTTTTCATAGACAAAGTGGGAAGACCACAAAATACAGCTTTTCTCGTGCGTGTGCTGCTCAGAATCACCAAAATCAACAGACCAGAGAAGTGTGCTGGGCTGGTTTAGGAGAAACCAAAATGGAGTCTCCTGGCAGTCTGCTGGTCCCAGGGAGAGACCAGAATTGTTGTATGTTGTCTGCTTTAGTATCCAACTCCAAGTCTCTGTTCCTGGATATACATCATTTTTTCCAGCTCTCACAGGAAGAAAAACATTAGAGTAAAAGCAGAGACGAGACAGAAAAGAAAAATCACTTATGTAATCAGGTGCACTGTTCCCTGGAGACAGGAGTATCACAAAAATTAAAAAATGAACACTTTCCCTCCTTTTGGGAACCTTGTGATTGAGGCCTGGCTCCTTGAATGTCGTATCACACTCCTCAGAGGACAGGGCATAAACAATTCACCCCTGAAGAGCATCCTTTGCAGGCTTCTCAGTTCTCTCTCCAAGCACCAGGACAGACAGGAAGTAGTTTGGGTTTCAGGGAAGGGCCTTTCAGACAGCTTAGATATGGCGACAGCAGAGTCACACAGCGGCCCTTTACTGGATATCAGCTATGTACCAAGGAGTTGTACATTGTTGAAGTAGATTAACTCGAATCCTCAAGATGGTACTGCATAGAAAGCCTTAGCATTCCCATTTTCTGGAAAAGAAAATGGAAACCAAAAAAGTGCACATCATTTACCCAAGGACATAGAACTGGTGCTTGATCCATGAGGGTCCAACCAAGTCTCTCTGATCCTCAAATCTCGGCTCTTCTTTCCTGCCCACCTTATAGCCAGAAAAATCGGTCAAGGTGACTGAGTGTTCCTGGACATGTTATATTGTAATGTGCTTTCCTAAAACAAACATTGAATAAAAAGTTTACTGCTAAATTAAATTCATTATTTTACGGTATTATTCTTACAAAAGGGCTGGATTTTAGTTTAAATGCAAGGGAGTCAGAGTGAATTAATTAAGTCAACTATTTGAGGTGGAGGAGGGGCCGATGTGGTAAAATCCACTGAGGAAGGAAACAGTGGAGTGGACATCGGGACCATCCATGCCACAGATGACGGTGCCACCTTGAAGAGCAGCACAGTAAGAATGCTGTCGGTAGCTGCCAAGACTTTTGTGTTATCTGCTTGGGATGTCTACCATGGAGCACTGGGCAGGGCTGGAGGGAGTGGGAGAAATAGCAATTCCTGAGGCGCCAAGCCCAGCATGCTCTTAACCCTGAGAAATTCCCAGCTAGGCAGTGATCTTCAATGAATGCCTCTTTTCAAACTGTTGCTCATGGGTGTCCATAAACATATTTGATCTTTGGAGGAGGAGGAGGAGTGAGGATTATGCAAACCTTCAGTTAGGATTGTTTGCAATGGAAAGACAGTACTGAGTGAGAATCTTCCCCTATGCCAGGTGCCGTCAGAGGAAATCACTGCATCCCTTTGAACAAGGTCAAGGTTTCTTCCTCAGAGTAGTGAAGCACATGGTCTTCAGAGTGCTGCTGCTGCTGTGTGTGTGTGTGAGAGAGAGAGAGAGATGAATGGAACACGTGACATGAAGCAGCACCCATGATATGCGTAGAGGTCAATATGTGGCACCTGACAGTCATCCTTCCCTTATGCATACAACAGAGAACAGGGCAAGCCTGTGAAGTCATCACCCTTTAATCAGGAGGGTTTTCACTTTTGAGCACACACACACACACACACACACACACACACACACACACACACACGCACGCACGCACGCACAGTTGGACACGGCTTAGCAGCTCTCCTCGAGGCCTTTGTGGACACATGGCTCTGGCAGACGGCCCTCACGCCTCCAACACACACAGGCACACAGACCCTGACCACACACTCTCACACCAGAAGAATCAGAAAATACACTAAGAAAATCTAATAATACTTACTTGAGGTTTTTTAAACTCCTTGGGGGTAGATAGATACAAGGCAGTAAACCAGCATAGAGAAAGAAAAACAGTTAAAAAAAAAACTAATAAAAAAAATCCCGTAGGAAGGAAATGGAAACCCCCCACCCCCAAATGAAGCTAAATTGTATGGTTGCTGTTAGCTGCTTTTCCTGGAAAGGAGGCCAGAAGCTGAGAGTGTGGAGCACTTAGACTGGAATTGTTTTCTAAACAGATTTTCTTAGCGTGTATTTTTCACATATTTTAACCTTTCTCAAAACACCCTGGCCAAAAGCAGTAAAAATGCTCTACTATTAAACTTAAATTAGGGGCTTGTGCAGGCTGAGGGACCCAGCTGGGTTTCTTCTGGCAAGAGGGAAAAGAAGGAAGGAAAGAGCCACCACCACGTCGTATTGGCCTCAGGTGCTTGCAGGTGCCCATTGGGGAATGCTCAGATGAACTTGGCCCCTGGCTAATAATGTGAGGGGAATGGGTGAAGGAGAAGTGAGAGAAATTTTTAAAAATAATGAAGGGCCATATGTATGTGGAGAAGTGGGAAAAATCACATCTGCATGTTTTCAGACTCAGCAAAGTGAGGTTAGTATTACAGTTGGATTTCAGGCTTCCAGTGTCAACGGGTGGAGGTCTCCTGGGGCTTGGCAGGGGGTGCTTAGAGGTAGGGCATGGGGTGTGGAGAAAGGCCCAAGTTTTATTTAAAACAGTAGGTTTTTAGCTTCAGCCAAGTTGGGCATAACAAACATGTTCACAAATCATCACCAGTTGTGGTCAAAGAAAAGAAACTTTCCCTCCTGAGAATTCTCCCAAGTCCTTGGGGACCAGATGGAACTTTGTTGTCTCTAGGGACACACACTGTCGGTGCACATGAGGCTCGAGACACCATGGAGTCACCTCCGCTAGGAGAGCCCACACAGCATGACAAGTCAGGGTACCTGAGGAAAGTTCTGCTGAGTGGAAGGTGCTGGTGTTATTGATCTCATTGGAAAATGGGCATTTCAAGTTCCTCCCCAAGGGATCAGCCAGACATGTCAACAAGGCATCGCTGTGGACCCATCGACCCAGGCTGGAAAATGTACTCACAACGTCTCATGTCTACTGAACCTGGGGCTGCTTCCTTGTCTGATGGTCCATCCAGAAAGAAAGGGATGGAGGGAAGCCACAGTCCCCTCCCTCAGCAGAGTCCTCCGGCCTGTATCTGCAGCAGGCACTCTCACAGACTGGCCCTTGGGTATGGATGCTGTCTAGGGGCATGGAGGCTTCACACCTACGTGGATGCATTTGGGAAAGGCCTTTAACTCACAGCTGTTTGTAGCAACGGGCGTAACATAAAAATCGCCTACTGTGCCACCCAGCCTTGCAGCTGGAACCCGAGCTTGGGCTGCAAGAACATGACCGAAGGAAACAAATGTTTGACCAGACATCTGAGAACATCTGCTTGGTTGTGCTTGTGTGGATGCAGCCTGCCTGGCCTGAGGTGTCGGCTTTTGTCTGAGATGCAAGATGGAGGTCCTTTGTACAGGCCGTGCCAAGTCCAGGGAAAACCTACCTAGGTGACCGCACTTGTCCCCACTGGAATCCCTCAATATGATAGGCTTCTTCCCACTCTAGAACAGATTTAAGCTTGCAGTGGATGAGGGGAATATGCAAAAATAGAATTGAGGTTTCGAGGTTTTGTTTTCCTCTGTTTTCCAATTCAGGAAATAAAGGACTTCAAATAACTCCTCCTTAGTCACCTGAAAGCCATCCTCTTCTTCCTTAACCAGGACTGGAAAGGTAACTCGGAGAGAAAGGGTGTCCAATGGATCTGTCATGGAATATCCTAGAGGCAAAACAGAAGAAAGGGAGAGTGCAAGGAAAGAAGGAAGGAAGAGAGAGAGGAGGAAGGAAGGAAGGGAGAGAGAAACGAAGCAGCACTTGTATCCTAGTGATGTTTTCATGGGCTTTTAAATAATATCTAGCTCCTGTCCAGTGGTGGCCACTGTTTGTCGGTGGCAGAATGATGCCTGGTTTATTCTTAGTAAAGTGCTTAGGGAGTCTGAGCCTAAGGGGCTCTGCAATAGCAAAACAGCAGCAAAACAAGAGAAAACCAGAGGCTGACTGTCTGTCTTCTAGACATATTCAAAGGTAGGTGAAGAAAGTAGATCTGATGGGGACAGAGAAACTGTTACACTGTGAATGCCCCATTCCCCCTTCAGCTCCTCCCTCCCCCCAAATCATGATTGTTTTATGTGGTTCTTTTCCCCTTGGTGAGGAAAATGGGATGTGATGTCAATTACTGGGAAAAATATACAAAGTCCTAATGGCTAATCTATTCTTCTAAGTATGAGGACGGCTACTACACCTAAGAGACTTGATCTAATTGTATAATAAAACTCGAGTCATTTCCAGCCGGTTCGGACATGCCAGGTCTGTTCCAGAAGGCTCCTGCCGCTGCTGCCCTGGGCAGGGAGGGGAAGCTGACCCTGTCTGCCAACTGCCTGTGGGTAAAATCCAAGGAGGCTCGGAAGGGATTCAGGAATATGGCTGCGGGGAGCAATGATGACCGTAAAGACGCTGTGCCGTAAATAGTACCTTCTTGTTTTATGTGTCTCCATCGTGGCAGTTGTTTCCTTAGCTAGATGTCTGTGTCAAGGCCTTAACCTTGGAAAGCAACCCAAGGAAATGTTCCATGAGGTTCTTCTCTTCCTTCTTCCCCTCCCTTGGAGTCCGAGTTAAGGAATTGTCATTTTAAAAAGCTTGCAATGGCAAGTGTGTTCACAGAATCTGTTTTAATTTCATCCTCCTGACAACCCTCAGAGGAAGATTCAATTAGCATTTTTCAGATGAAACAAATCCAAGAGGCCATTGCTAAAAGTCAATGGCAGTTCTCAAAGCCAGGTTTTCTCGGTGACTGAGCTGTTCCTGTTTGGGACAGGAGGAGTCCTGTTAGGTGATCCTGGAGTCAGGGCATGTGGACCTGAGGTGTGGGAGGGAGGCCTGTACGGTGAGTAGCCAGTGGCAACAGGCATCCTAAAATTAGCTCTCTCCTTTCAACTCTTTCTGATTTGATCTACAAACATGAAAGGGCTTGCAACCCCATTGCACGTAAACCCAATGACAGCTTCTAACGCCACCACAAAAAGCAAAGCCTCTGTTTATTTAAGCTTTGGGAATTTTTTAAAAAAAGAAAAAATACAACGGGGAATAGAAGTCACTGGGTTATAAATGAGCTCTCACCCCACCAAAGAAAAAAAATAATAATTATAATAAAAATAATGGCACCATATTCTCTGATAAACCAGTGCCAGAAAAGCTCTTGGGGATCAAGTTTTGTCAGTCCCCAGCTTTTACCAATTTAAATTCTTGGCAGAGTATTAAAAAAAAAGTAGAAGGTATTTGAAAGTCCAGTCCCTCAGGTACTAAATCTAGGGTTTCCTGGCAATGGATGAATGTTGTTGGAGTGAAAACCTCACACCACAGGGCCATATCTCCATGGCTGTTCGTATTTATACTGAACAGACAAATATGTCATTCTTTCAGGATCCCTTTACAGGGCCAATTTTTTTCCCCCTCAGATGTTGCCTTACCCCCTTTGGATAAAAATGAAGCCTGTCCAAGCTCACAACACAGACTTTGAGTTAACTCAAAGCTTTTTGCTATCGGAAACCATGCTTCCTCAAAGTTGCCCCATTTCCTAAGCTGCAGGGCTAGTAATAGGACTCTGGGCCTGCAGACTTCGCAAGTGCACAGTGGTTGAAGCCTGGCACCACTTAGTCCTGAGGCATTGCCCATCTTCTTGTTCAGGATAGAGCCACTGACCCCCAGAGTGAACTGGAGCTCATAGTCCTTCAGATGAAATTGCCAGAATTTGGCTTAGCAACTCTGTGTTCCCGTTGTCTCTGGATCCACTCCATTCATGAACCACAGGTGGGCTTTTTCATCAGGGGCTCCTGGAATTTCCAACAGAAAGAGTTCTCAAATCTCCTTTCAGAATTACTTACCACTCTACTGCTTTGAGCCAAGCCTATCCTGAAATTTCTCAGGTGACTCACCTCACTTTGTCGGTTAGACCCCATTTTGACTTTCACCCTATAAGAAGATTGTATGCATTCATCGATCAACTACTTTGTTTTGAGAACTATGCTGACCTTGCTTAGATTTAAATTCGAAAAGTAAAATTCTTGAAGGAAGACAATTCAACTAATATTTTAACACTTTTGAACCCTGGAAAACATTACATAACATCTTACAGAGTGACAATTCCATTTCTTTGTCCAATCCAGAGTTTCTTTTGCAAGTACAGAAATGAGTTTCTAGTAGTGTTAAGATATTCCAACCCTCTGTACTTCATAAAATATTTATATCATAACCTGAGGGACATGGGGATGTCTCAGCAGGAATGGAAAATAACCGGGGTGAAGACTTTCAATAATCTGCCACAAGAACTTTGCACGTCTCCTGTGAGTACCACCTAAGGGTGAGCCCACTTGGAAGCCTCTCCTTGGCCCAGGCTGCTGAAATGCCCGCTGACTGACTAAGGCAACCCGAGCGCCACAGCGCCCTCTTGGAAGGCTAATGAGGCCAACTCAGCTCCTTCCAAAATAAGAAGCTGATCAAAGCAATTCCTTACTCTGCCCTTTCCTTTATTCTCTCCCCTGCCAGGATTTCTATGTTAATCTCTGCGCCTCCTGTTGTCTTGTCTTCAGAGCTTCAATCCTGTGTGTCAGCTCCTGTTTGTGGGGTATTTAACTTTGGTGGCCTCACCTCAAGTTTAACACACCTTCTCCAAACCCTTTTCCTTCCAAAATTCTATATTGTAGGCAATGCACTCAATTTCACACTTCCCCACATATGTAATATTAAAACTATTTGTAATCTTTGGTCTTTCTTAATATTAACAATAGTAACCATTTATAAATTTTAATAGTAATATTAATTTAATTCTTATGTGCTTCACTTGGGTTCAGAGTCTCATGGAGTCCTCCTCATGACAATTCTATGAAATACATATATTATTATTACTCTTATTTTATGGAAGAAAGACAAGCTCAGAGATGAGATGTGAAGCCCAAGGTGACCCTTGGGGTATGGAGACATGAAGGAAGGGTCTCAATTCAGAACTTGGTATGTTCTTCTTAACTCACACACATAAGCTTTCCACTGTATATGATGTGTCTTCCTAAGAAATGCCTCTTAAAGTCATCAGCCTATGCTATATCATTTCATATGGGCACCAAATCTATTTATCTAGAAGTCTTTGTGATTCGTTTAGGAAAGGAACTCTGTATCAAAGTAAAGATGCAATGAGGTCTTCAGACATCAAGAACAATATTTCTACAAGCCTTCCCTTTATAAGTCTTTTCTGACTTCACCCACAAAGTAGATTAGTGTCTAGTTCAGTTCTCATGATTTTTGGTCTTTACTTTTGACTATCAGTATATCCAGCTGATGGTGTGCCTCAGGATGACCAAATGTGTCTCGTCTACCATGGTGTTTGTCACATAGTAGACCGTAATCAATGCTTGTTCAAAGAATAAATGTAGGATCAGTGATAGACTCCTTGTTGCAGTCAGCTCTCGCGTTGCCGGCAGAAAGAACCCGACCAAAAGCAGCTTATGGAAGAAAGGGTTTATGTTGGCTTACAGACTCAAGGCGAAGTTCCATGATGGCTGGGGGAAAATGATGGCATGAGCAGAGGCTGGACATCACTTCCTGGCCAACATCATGGGGGCAACAGCAGCAGGAGACTGTGCCAAATATAGGCCAAGGGAAACTGGTTATAACACCCATAAGCCCGCCCCCAACAACACACCTCCAACAAGGTTCCAATTCCAAAATTGCCATCAGCTATGAATCAAGCATTCAGAACACCTACGTTTATGGGGGACATCTCTGAATCAAACTACAACACCCCTGAATTAAATTAATGTAGAGTTCATCCATCCATAATATTATCTAAAGTTTCCTATGTCTACACCTTTGCACCTTCTGAAATGGAAACTACCTTAAGGCACTACTTCCTTTAAGTTTTCATAATTTCACTCTAGGCCAAGAATTTAAGGGAACATGAACGCCAGTCAAGAAGACTTGGAATTTGAATCTCTTCCATTTATTAGTGTGTGAACTTGGGCACTTTAGTTTCTCCATTTCCATTTCCTTGTCTAGAGAATGAGGAATGCCAGGTAATTTGGAGGAATAACTACAATTCCTAGAAAACGCTAGGCCCGACATGTACTAATCACATAAATGGTGACGGGGTTGCTGCTATTGTCCTAAATGGCTTTTCTTCAGCCACACAGAGCTTACAGTCAATGGAAGATGCACAAAACATCTTAGCACACTCATTATCCCATGGGGCCTAATACGCTTTGTGCTCAAATATGGCCACTCCAGCAACCCTTATAGGTAATGCTCAATGTCAAGCTTCAAAAAGAAAGTGGTATTATCATGCGTTAGAGAGCTAGCTCAGCAGTTAAAAGCACTTGTTTGCAAAGCCTGATGACCCGGCCTTGATTCCCCAGTACCCATGTAAAGTCAGATGCACAAAGTGGTGCATGCATCTGGAGGGTTGTTTTTTTTTTTTAAGGAGCTAGAGGCCCTAGCACACCCATTTATTCTAATTCTATCTCTCTTTCTCTCCCTCTCTCTCCTCTCAAATAGATAAATAAAATATATTTTTTAAAAGAAAAAATAATGTAATCCCATTGTGCACATACCTGACAGAGATCAGTTAGAACTGTAGCTCTCAACTTGCAACTCAGTGATTTTAGTGAGGTCACTTTACTTTTTATTTATTCTCTCTCTTTCTCTTTCTCTCTCTCTCTCTCTCTCTCTCTCTCTCTCTCTCTCTCTCTCTCTCTCTCTGTGTGTGTGTGTGTTGTACGCACATGTGTATGTGTGCAGAGGAGAAGGTCGGGTGCTCTCTTCCATCACTCTTCTGTTATATTTCCTTGAGATAGAGTTTTTCATTGAAACTGGAGCTGCTGGTTTTGGTCATGTGGCTGACCAGCAGTCCCAACAATTCCCTGATCTCCACCCCCTCAGCACTGGGGTTACAGGCATGTGTGGGCATGTCTGACCCTTTAAAGGTGCCAAGGATCAAGCTCAGTTCCTGGTGGGGCGGCAAGTGCACTTAGCCATTGAGCATCTCCTTGGCCCATTTTACTCTCTCTAGCTGCTGTTTCCACATCATGGAAATGGCGGAGATGACAGCTCTCTCACCATCCTGCAGGAAAGAGGAGATTAAACTAGATATCATCCATGAAAAGATCTAGCTAAAAGTGGCCATATTATAAATTTTAGCTGCCTGCACCTCTTGGGATACCCTTTCCCCTGGCACATCCTGCCAGCTTCCACTAGACAGAGACAGCAGCCATTCTTGGGCTCAGAGGCAGCTCAGTCCAGGACCAGACCTTGACTCTTCCTCTGTACACACATGCCAACACTGTCCAAGCATCCTTCTGAGTGCATTAGACAAAGATAAAGTAATTCTTGGGTGAATTTTCTTAGCTTTCTGGACCACCAACACCAGGGCCAAGTTCAGTTGGTGCTATATGGTTGCCACCTGGAGTCATCATGAACCAGCATGGTCTGTTCCTCTATCTCCCTTGCTATAGACCCCCTCTGCTTCTTAGTGCCAGAGATACCAAAGATATCTAAAGAATCTCCATCCCATTAGTGCTCATTCTCCAGGCCCTCCCAGACTCCTAAATCTAGAATTCTATCTCTGCTCTCACCTGTAGAGAAAAGAAAGAAGATATCATTTTCTTTCATTCTTTCTATTTCTGGTTCCTGTAGTAACTTGTCATTATTGCTTCTTGTGTGTTCTGGAGAGTATCAAGGTCCTAAAGGAAGAGGAAATGAAAGAGTGCATAGGCATCAAATAGGAATATGACAACCGTCTCTTCTCTAATTGCCTGCATGGGAATTCCTCCTGAGGATGGGAGTGATGCTGTGGAACAGGTGGTACACTGAGGACAAAGGTGTCAAGTGTGGCTCACTAAGGAGCGCAGTGGCAGGGAGGAGGGAACTTTTGGTTTCCTAAGAATGGATGACAAGCATAGGATGAGAAAAATCTACGCAGAGTCCATGTTGGCACCTGATCACATCTTCAGTGATCTCTACCTGCACACTAAAGTGCTAGTGCAAATGAGTTGTTTTTTTAGGACTTCCATTGGAGCCTGGAGTGAATTCTCCAAGGAGGCTGGTAAAGAGCTAAAGTGAGGAGAGTTTGAGAGTGTGCAGAGCTAGGGGACAGATGGACCATCTTCCCCTGGACTGCAATGTCGACAGTATCTTCACTGATAAGGAGAGCAGCCGTTCCTTAAAGGTTGTTCAATAAAAATGTCATGGGCAACCATTCAAGTCTGTTGTTTCTAAGGAAGCAGATAATCCCATGGGAAAATCAAATATACTGACATCCAACTTGAATCCAGGAACAAACTTTAACCCAACACCATCCACTTTTACCCAGGAAATCAGAAAAGGCTTCAGGGGCACTCAGAGGTCAGTGGGAAAAGGAAGACCACCATAACGGTGGAAAGAACATGAGGATGCTTTAGGAGAAGAGCTTGGATAATACCATGAAATTCCAAGTTTGGGGGGAAGCAGGGTGGCCCAACGTGGGAGGTCTTGCCAACACTCACTGTGGTTTAAGTTTTATTATCCAAGCTGACATTGAAGGTATTTGAAGACACATGTGATATAGTCCAACTGATTGATAGCTAGTCAAGATGCTGCTCAGAGGCCAGGTGAAATGGTCCAAGGTGGTGGAGCAGATGAGGGTTCCTCACCGGGACCATTCTCAGTGAGGCTGACTCTGTCTGCCCTCCTGGATATGTCCGCTGAGGAAGTCTTCATTCCAGGTAGTCTGTCAATAGGACTCAGTTTGGTACCGAACAATAAATTTGGCGTTGGTTGTTTCCCCAAACTGCTCCTTTCCTGCATTCCCAATATACCCAGCAAGGAAATGACCCAAGGAAGCTCCATTCGAGTCGGTGGTTGGCAGGTTGGAAGGATGCTTGAAGACTATATGGTTGGCAGGCTGGGGTGGGGGTGGGGCTATGGAAGAATTCTGCAAAGGCTCACGATAGCTCCAGCTGCATATTGATCAAGGCCATTTGCACGTGGACCTCATCCTGAGCCCCTGCTTAAACCCTTGCTTCCCCGGTAATTGACTCTCGCATATTGATTAAGATGTTGATGTGTCCCAGGATTTCTCGGTGGTGATGAGGCGCGCCTCCCTGCAGGCTGGGCTGGCAAGGCATTCACTGTAGGGCTGTCACCGTGTGCTTCTTAATGGATAAAGCTGTCATCAGAGAGCTGGAATGTCTTGCAGGCACAAAGACGAAATTAACTGTTCAATAATGTATGGGACATGGAAAAAACTTTACCCAACAACTCGAATTGATTGCTGGAAGTGTTTTGACTGCACTTGCCTGCTTTGCATAAAGTCAGCGACTTTGGCGAGCCTGGTGTTCATACACAACCATTTCTAGGCCCCCTTTAGAGGAAGAGTTGAGAGACCCAATGGCTGCCCAGAAGTAGCCATCTGGAGAAAGGAGGGTGGTGGGGTGAGGAGCAGGTGGGCACTGCTCACACCTCCCTTGAGATCCTTGAGTGAGCTCTGGTCTCTAAGAAAATAAGTTCCTGGTAACTCCGTGGCATCTTGCTGGAATGGCATCTTGGGTAAACTTGGCGAATCAGTGAATATGGAATTCCTGGAGCTCTGTGACCTCACTCGCTACCCACCCCCACCCACCACCACCCTCCAAGCTATGTGTTAGCCTGATGTCTTACAGAGAATCTGTCAGTCAGAGCTGTGGGAGGAGAAGGCTATTATGTCGCACAGTTGACACCAACTACATAAACAATCTCCCAGTGATTTCACTTGGACCTTGCTCATTGTTTGTGGCTTGGTTCAATGTGTGCGAAGGACTTCACAGGCACTAGAAACTGCTGGGTATTTCTCCCCCAGTGTCTCCCTTTCTAACCTGGAGAAGAGGAAAATATCAAGGTAGCAAGTCTATATTCTAGATCTTTTCTGCCAAGCCCAGCCTTTTAAAAACATAACAAGATCCTTTGAACATAGCTCTGTTTTATCACAGGATCTTTATTGAACTTTTAATCAACACAAGCAGCTGACAAAATAGGAGATTGCAGATTCGGCTGTACATTATGTATCCTCCTCATGAGTCTGAAAAAAAAATCATAACATTAAAGGAAGAGAAAATAAACAGGCGCATTCAAATAACAAACGAATCCCACCAAACCAAGGAAATCCTCTCACAGCCAGAGGAAGGCCTGCCGCGTGGCTTATGGAATGAAGCTCATAATTCAGAGGCGCCTGGAGGCCATTACCATAAAACAAATAACCGCCTCAGTTTTGTTGTCCACTAGCAGTGAGCTCAAAGCCTCAGGCCCATGTCCAAGGGTTCACTCTACAGGTCCGGCCAATTGTGAATCAGGCCCACATATCGCCTAGAAAGAAGGGGGGTGAGGGCATGGCCCTCTTGTCCAAATCCTGACCTTTCTCTCAGCCCAGTCACCAGTCAGCCTCCTGCCTCTGTCTCCCTTACCTGACAAGCATTCCTGAGACACAATGAATTCAATAAGGAACCGTAGATGAGGAAGGAGGAATGTTCTTCCCTTTTAGGCTGATCACAGGGCCCTTTTACTTACTCGAATCTACCAAAGAGAGAGGCCCTGGTAGCACCAGCCTACCTACCTAGCTGGCCAATGTCACCTCTCTCCCAGCAGAAGTAGGAAGTTATTGTAAGAGCCAGGAGGGTACAACCTGGCCTCTGCTGGAGCAGTTTAGGGTTATAGCTAACAGCCAGGTTCTCACTATGGTGTGTGGTAGGGGGCACTGACAATGCATTGACAGACAGAACAGGTGGTATAAGAGGAACGCAAGAGGCATCCCAGGAAAGAAGGGATACAGAATATGAGAAATATCAGCTGGCGTACTTCACCCAAACTAGACACGGCCTATGTGAAAAGGAGGTTTATCTCAATCTTACAGATCCAGGGAAGTTCCATCAAAGGCAGAAGAAGCTGGCTCCCATTCATAAATCCAGCAGAGAGAGAAGCCACACCAGCTGGCAAACACCAAAACCCAACAAGCACAAAGCTGCAGCAAGCAGGACCCCAGAACTCAAGATGCTCTCTGAATACCTTTAGGCTGGAATTCAGATCCTCCTCCAAATACACCTTTGGGCTGAGTCCCAGGATTCAACACTGGTAATACCTCCTGCAGCCAGACTGCTGGAGACCCAAGTTCCAAGCTTTAATAAAACACCCAAGTCTATGGGGTTCTACATTCAACTACCACAGAGGAGATGGAAAGTCGGAGAAGATCAGCTGGTCTGTGTCCCTCTAGCGTGCTTTCTTGAACCAATGACTAGTTCTGAAAGAGCAGATGAACACCTACCAACAAAGACGTCTTGAACATTTCAAGTAGTACTAAGCCAGATGCCACAAGGGGATAGCCTGAAGGAACTTAGAGTCTGGAGAGTTGGATGGAGCCACAGCAATGGAAGACAGCCTGGAAGACCAATGTGTCCTGGGAGTGAGCATCTGATAGGGTGGTGAGATCTATCCTTTGGGAATGATCATTTTTCATAATAGAATGATTGTGATCAGGTCAGGGAGAGCCTGGACCCTTGCTCTTTCCAGAAATAACAACTGGTGTAAAGTACCAAAGATCAAAGCCAAAACTGAGTATGAGCTTTTAAAAACAGACACGATCTTAGTAGGTTTTACAGAAGGCAGGGTTGCCCAGCCATCCAGGCCCTTAGACATTGCAGTGGCATTCCTATTTGAGTTTCCATCTCCACATCCAGGCTTGGCACAAAGCTTCCCTGACATTCTCCTTCTGTGCATCCTGAAGTGAAGGACCAGATCAAGATGTTGTCCTCTTGCTGCCTCACATATTTACTCCCTGACCACTCTTGGAAGGTGATGGAAATACAAGAATGGACGGTCTAATCCCTCTTTGCAGGTGTTCCCAGTCCAATAGGAAGAAGAAAATAGGATACAAAGACATGAATGACCAAAGTGTTGGGGAGTGCTATAGGACATGGTGACTGACTTAAATGAGTAGCACAGTCCATAGGAAATAGTAATTCCTGAATGGTCGATTGCGTAAAGGCCTGTCTAGAAATGTAAGAGCCTCTGCCTTATTCACTGCAATAGAAGAGAAAGATTGGAAGAAAGCAGGGGGGAAGTGCATGAACGGTGCAACTGGGTCTCTCATCTTAGTCCATTCGGACTGTTATGACAAAATAACTTAGAGTGTGTAATTTACAAATAATAGAAATTTACTTTGTGTAATTCTATAGGCTGAGAAATTCAAGGTCAGAGGCACAAACATTGGTACCAGGATCTTAAACGATGGCCGTTTCGGGGGTTGGGAAGATGGCTCAGTGGGGAAGAGTGCTCCCTGTGTAAGCTTGAGAACCTGAGTTTGATCCTCGGGAACCAAGGAAGATGTCAGGTGTGGTCGTTCATGCCTGTAACTCAGTGCTGGCTGGGGGAGGGTCAGAGAGACAGGAGAATTGCTGGAGCCTGCCAAGTTGACCAGGGCAACATATACAGTGAAGAGCAGTAAAG
>PVHP010042667.1:0-14883 GCA_004024765.1 Zapus hudsonius
AAAAAAAAAAAAAAAGTAATGTGGAATGAGCAAGTCTGACGAGGTTTTCCAATCCAAGTTCTTTAGGAAGAGCAGGGGTTATCGCAAAGAAAGTACCTCATCATCTCTGGCGTTTATGATGTAAGGGGAATTAAGCAAACCATGTAGGGATGTATATTATTGGTAATTGAGTTTCATCTGTGCTATGGCAGAAAATATCATATGAACAAATATTCTATCTTTATTCTGATGTAGCTTTGGGAGGGACCAAAAATCACCTGATTTTAGATACCAGCTCTGGACAAGAGGCCATCAGTATCAAAAAGTCATCTGCCTTGGTTTGTAATGTTATAAAATAAATTTTTATCACAGAAATAAACTGTCATAGCTAAATTCAACATTCTCATTATCAAGTGAAGTTGCATTCTAAAAATATATTTGCTAAAAATAGAAAAAAATATTAAAACTAGTGTTATATCTTAATGTATTCATCTAAAACTCATACATTTATTTTAAAATAACCTTTTCTTCCAATATGCTTTTGCTATTTCTAAAACTTGGACAGTCTGCACAAATATCTAGCTAATTCATATTAAGTCCTCTGTGAATGTCTTTCAACTCACCTTAATAATTTCCCATTACAAATATTAAAAAGAAATAGAAAAAAGTGACGAGATTGGCAAGATGAATGTACCACAGTCTTCGGCTCACTTCCTGTATGAAAAAGTATGAATTAAACCACTGGACTGTGCACTTACTTTTGCATTTGATTATGAATAAAAAGCAAAAAATGTTAAAATGGGAAGGTTATGTTGAGTCAGATATTATTTTATTCAATCTTTTGACCATCATTGTTTGTTTGAGGAGAATGTTGGCATCCACAGAAGCTTGGTTCACTATACACTAATAACGGAATTGTTGAGATTCTTTCAGAATAGACTTGGGACCTGGGAATACAGTTTTTGCTTAGGAATTTAATTATTGGTGTGTGGAAGATGTAGAAGTTAATAGAAACTTTGTTATGTAACTGGTCTGAATGGTTACAGAATAAACACACATGCTCTCTTCAACATGGGCTTTGACACAGAGTCAGTCATTAGAAACAGAAATGTACAACATACAGAAAACAGGAAGTGTCAGAGAAAAAAGGATAAATTAATGCCCAAGAGTTTAAAAGGGAGGTAGAAAGCAGACAGAGCTGTCAACCAATCAAAGGGAGCAAATGAATTTGCTATAAGAAATTTTCTCCAATGATCATAAACTGGATGGACAGACATCTGATACATCCAACAACTAGGGGGCAGATTTAGTCAACTGGAAACAACTTTGTTATAAATAGAAAAGTAAGTACAGATTTTAATGAGATATTTAGCATTTCTAGAAACCACAGAGTAAGTATATAGGAAGGTGAAGTTCAATTCGCATTGAAGAGCTGCATCCTATACCTAGAAAGAACTCTAGAGGTTTGTGGAAAGGACAAACTAATTGAACTGGGAATGGTTACTTGAAGATAGAAAATGTTGGGAAGAAGTGTGTGTGTGTGTGTGTGTGTACATAACAAGCTAACAAGCTTGAAAACACATAGGATTATTTGACTCATTACTTCATCCTGAATCCATTTATGCATGTAGTGATCTGATAACAAATGAAATACTAATCTATTCTGGGGCTTGGATACTATCAGGTGGATGGGATTGGTGTGGAGCAGAAAGAATGTGGAGTTGTTTAGAATAACTTCATCTTCATGATGAAGGTGATAAAGAAAACTCAAGAAAGAATATGAAGCACACATTCTCTTCATAAATCCAGCTCTGGAGGTGACATGGATAAGCCGAGTAATAACTCTCTTAGGGTTCTAAAGCTCACAGGATAAGCTAGGCAGGAGACAGAAACCAGGAATCCTGGGCATGGGTATCATGCAGTAACTATGATGTCAGTATCTGGAAAGCACACATATAGAACTGATTACCAGAAAAATTAACAAATAATGAAACAAATCATTCCATAGGTTTCAGATGGGTTCTCTCCATTTCTCCCCACTCATTCTCCACCTGATGTTTTTTAATATTGGCCCCCTCTCCAGGGTCCAGTGTTTGTTGTAGTCCAGTTGGACTTTTCTGATGGCATGATGATGTGATCTTCCCATCTGCTCTACTAGAGGACTTTAGGTCTTTAAACTTCTTCAACCATCGGTGTCCACATGGTCTGTCCTCCTGACTCGGCTACATTATGGGCTTAATAAAGTCTACTGTCGCTTTCACTAAATTTCACTACACTGACTCCCTTCCAATGGCAAGGGTATAAAGAAAACTGCTTCCTCAATAGGGTAGTGGGGAATATTTTATGTGAAAGGACACCAATGGCTATAAATTAATCCAGGATGTGAATTTAAGAAAGAATGGAGTATAAAAACAATTCCTACAAGACTCCAACCTTTAAAGTTTGCAAGCAGCAGAAGCAGAAAAAAACTGTGTAGCCAATGAAAGTAAGAAGGAAAGAATTAGTGTCACTGAAGCCAAAGGAAGAGAATTGTGAAGAAGGAGAAATCAACTATTTGGAAAGCAGAGGAAGTGCTTTCCAGTGTCAGTCACTCAGAGAACACATTGACCTTGAAAGCACTGCAATGGATGATTTTCTAGTGCAAATACAGCAGAGGAAAGAAGTATAGATGAGCCTGATAGAATGTCAATATGTCTTCAGACACTGACCGAATGTCTTCATGATGGCCAGTGCCTGGCACAGCTGGAGGTTTTGTGTGTGTATTAGTTACTTTACTCCTTGTTGTGGAAAATCCCTATCAGGAAGCAGTTTAAAGAAGAAAGGGGTGCTCGCTTCGGCAGCACATATACTAAAATTGGAATGATACAGAGATTAGCATGGCCCCTGCGCAAGGATGACACGCAAATTCGTGAAGCGTTCCATATTTAAAAAAAAAAAGAAGAAGAAAGGGATTACTTCACCTCAAGGTTCTATTGCCTGAGGGACAGGAAGCAATGGCAGAAGAAGAGGGCAGCTGGGTGGATGCATTGTATTCACATTCAGGAAGAGAGCATGCATAGGAAGTGAGTTCTAACCATAAAGCCCAAGGCCAGTCCCCAGGGCCCACATCCTCCAGCTAGGTTCCACACACTGAAGTTTCTGCATCAGGTTCTCAAGAGCTTCACTAGCTGGGGATCAATTATTCATTCACATGTGAGCCTATTGAGGGCATTTTATATTCAAACCATAATATCATGGTTATTGTGCTGGTTGATGTTTCCTAAAACTAATGAGTTTTGAATGGTTTGTCCCCAGATGAAGGGGACTTGGGAGCTGGAGCCTTGCTGGAGGAAGTGTGTTCCTGGAGGTGGAACTGGAGGTTTATCAGTCCCTAGTTTGCCAGCGTTGGCTCACTTTCCTGTTCCTGTTTTCCACCTGCTACGGCAACCGTGATGCCCAGCTTCTGTTCATGCCATGCTTTCCTCTGCCATCATGAGCTTACTCTTCAGACTGGAAGCCAAAATGAAAACATTTCCTCACATCAGCTACTTTTCATTGGGTGTTTGATTCCAGCAACAAGAAGGTAACCGCAACAGTTAGTATTTAACTTCAAAGAGGTAATTTAACCCTCCCATTGGAGCATTCGCCTTTGTGAAATTGAAGATAAATAGCCTCATTTGTGACTTTATTTTAAATGTTCCTGCATACAGGTGTGATAGCCAGCTATTAAGTGAGATGATTTTAAAAAGTATCACCTGGAGAGATGGCTCTGCCATTAAAGGCACTTGTTTGCAAAGCCGGACATTTGCATTGAATTCCCCCGGGACCCATATAAAGCCAGATGCACAAAGTGACACATGTGAGTAGAGATTATTTGCAGTGGTGGTAGGCCCTAGTGTGCCCATATATTCTCTTCCTTTCTCTCTCACTCTCTTTCTTTATCTCTCTTTATCCACAAACAAAAATACCTAAAATAAATCAAATAAATAAAAATATTTAAAAATGTTTATAATAAGGTATATTTCCTATACTTGAGGAAATAAGTTTGCCTCATTTACTTCTTACTAAAGCAATGTTTGCTTTTATGTGTGGTAAAGTACAATTTTATTTTCAGATTTATAGAGCAATTGATTTGACATAAGAAAAAAATAATAGTCCTAAAGTTTAGTGTCTGTTAAACTTTCATTTTATGGAAGACCTTTATTATCACTCTAGATTTATATGTAAAGTAATACTATTATAAAATTAAAAGCCTTTAAGGTTTAAATTTAGAGGAAAGTTCAATGAAATAGTTTTAAATTAGGAAAGGTTACTGCATAAGTTTTTTTTTTTTTTTTAACCACCAATAACAGAATATGTTTCTGTCAAGGTCTGGAAATATTCAGGTCACGTTGCCTTCAGGACCATTTGAGACCCTTCTATTTGAATCATCTTGGCCTGTGTCAAAAGTCTTTACTTTTCCTCTGTGTACATTAGAAGGATGCTAAGCAACCCATGGTGGTAATATTTCTGAAACGCTTGAGTAACTTTCAGCGACTATCAATTCAAACAACATTAGTCTTAAATTGATTTACAGCTTTTCATTTAGTGAAAGACTAACACAGGCCTTTCTGGGTACAGGGTATATCCCAACCCCTTATAAATCTCCTTTATCATTTCTCTACCAATTTTCTGCCTACAAATTCTAGAAGCCTGTGACAAAGGTTGGCAACTTTTACATGCCAACCTGTGTCTTATACGCTTCTCAAGGGTTTGAATGTTCTGATGTTCTATTGTATTCCAAGTGTCCAGGAGATGTTTTATCCAGTCCTTCTGGCTGATTTGGAAGGGGGATTAAAGGCAGCCATTTAATACAGACTCTAAACCTGGCTACTGTGCTTTACCATTTTAATATGTAATAAACAAAAATGTCCTGAGAAAAGAAGAGATATATTATGAACACTTTGTTTGAATCTTTATAAGGCATTGGAGATTAGTTGAAAAAAATAAAGTTATAATGGGATTAGACTAGTCTAGGTTCTTCCAGTTCATAACTGATTCCAGTAATAGAGAAATGGAAGCAAAAGGAGTTACCTATGAAAATATAAGCAGGGCATCATGGTACACATCTGTAATTCCAGCATCCAGATGCTGAGATGGGAAAAGTGTTCATTCAAGGGCAGCCAGAGTGTGTTCCAGGACAGCCTTGGCTATATAGTTAGACCCTATATCAAACAAAAACTAACTACAAAGAGAAGGGAAGGAAACATCAAATCGCCTTATGTCTTCGGTGATGATGGTGTGACCTTGGCAAAGTCACTTCTCAAACTTGAACTTTTATCCTCCATAAAATGAGAAGGTTGTAGTAAATGTCTTATGAGGAGATATACATCACACACAATCAAATATTCTTTCCTGCCTTCTTGACAAGCTTTAAAAATGAACTCTGGACATATATATGTTGAAAATATTACTCCTAAAAGTTTTGATAGCTCAAAGATGCCAGCCTAAGCAATAGACCTCTGAAATGCACCCAATGGGTGATTCAATACACCATTTTACTCTTGACCTCTAATGTTTATTTGTTGAATGTGTATGTGTATGTTGAATGTGTAAGATTTCATATTTTTAGCTCATGAAATAATATCTGCAATCACCTTTTATGTATTTAATGTTCTATAAGGTAAAAGACATTTCCCCCAATATCATTACGTTTCTTCCAAGTGCTATCAAATTTTAATGACAAAAGAGTCAGATGCCATAAAACGTATCAGAGATATAGAATTAAATAGTAAATGGCTGATGAAGTACGAATGTTTTTATTAATTTATTTTTATTAAGTAGAAACTTGGTATGAACCAATCATGTGTTGGTACCACAATTTCCCTCCTTCCTGCCCTCATTCCACTGAGGGCCCTCCTCAGAGGGAAGGCTGGTGTTCTGGTGTTCACCATGGGTTTGTGGGTTATGAGATGTGAGAGCAGCAGTCAGTCAATGTGTGTGTGTGTGGGGGGGGGGCAATGCCTCTGGATATTTCTTCCCACCTTGGCTATTGGGATCTTTCTGCCTGCTCTTCCTTAAAATTCTCTGAACTGTCCTGGGTGAGTTTAAGTATACTATAATATTGAACTCTCATCAGCTTCTGGATTTCTGCTTCGGTGAATTTTTGAGTGTCTTCATAAACTGCAGTAAGTCATCCTGGGAATAGGAAAAAAATTGAGATGATTTATCCTAGTACCATGTTAATCTTAAGCAACACACATTCATATAGAGCGACAGTAAGCATGCAAAGGTGATTTTTCAATGAAATATTATACATAAGCAAAATTTTTGAATTGATTTCAGAAAATGTACTTGGTAATGTGTGTGCCCAGACTGCATAATGGCCACCGTTCTTTCCCTGGCATTCTCAAAGAGGAGATTCTGACCTGTGGTGTGGAGCTGGGAAGGAGTTGATCCAGAGCTTTCTAGGTAGAAAGCTGTTGTCTTAAGAGCTCTCCTGCTGTGCTGTTAATAACACTTGGATCTTAAAGAGAGCTGTTACCTCCACTCTATAAATCATAATTGTTTTATGACCAAAGAACATTAAAATGAGTTATTTGCCACTGAGGGATTATTTAGGTTAAAAGAGGATTATTTGGTTTAAAAAGAGTAACCTCCCTTAGATTTAGGGTACTCACACTGAGATACTTTTCAAGACTCATTGGTTTTTGTAGGTAAAAATTGGATCATAAATTAGGCTGGAAAACAATAATTTCCCTAGCAAGGCAAAATGAATAATCTCTATTCTAAAAGTAGGATACACAATGGGAGACAATCTATAGGTCCTATCACTGCACTTCTACCTTGAGCACACAATTTACCAAGCCCATTTCTTTTTATTTATTGAGAGAGAGAGAGAGAGAGAGAGAGAGAGAGAGAGAGAGAGAGAGAGAGAGAGAGAGAGCAAAGACTTGCTGCTGCAAACGAAAACAAACTCCAGATGCAAGAAGTGTCACTTTATGCATCTGGTGTTATGTGGTTACTTGGGAATCAAATCCAGGCCAATAGGCTTTCAAAGCAGGTGCCTTCAGCATCTGAGCCGTCTCCCCAAGCCTCGGTCATTTCTATAGCCCGGAATTCGGGCAGCACACGGGGAAGAAATGTGTACCATCGCATGGTTTAATCTCATTTGGAAAGTTATGGTAGTTGCTAAACTCTCCAACTACTTGAGATTTTTTTTTAATTTCAAAAGCCTTAAGATAGTAGTAATGGTATAGTTAATGTACCTAATTATGAAAACAGATTCTAAATGTTTTAGGGTACATAAATCAAGATAACATTTAAAAATATTTTGAGTGCGTGCATAGATACATAAATGAGACATGGTTTATTTTTATCTTTAGGCCAATTCTACTGCATTTATGAATTTGAAGGTCACCATTCTACACTGTAACTGACTCAGTGGGTTAGTTCCTATTTGTTACACATTATGGGATACTATAAAAATAAATAACATGCAGTTATTTTGTGTGCACAGTTTTAAAACCAGCTAACAATTGCATCAATACTGAAAGAAGCTACTCCAATATCATGATCTATGCAAAATTTCTAGTTAATTAGCTGTAATTCTACATGTTTGCTCTGGCAAAACAAAGCATCTAATAAATGTAACATTCGAGGCTAACATTTTGAATAATCCTGAAACTACTATCATTTAAGCATTAAGCATACATTTTCATCTTCTCAATTTTTAATGGACTTGAAATGTACCTTGCCATTGTAATTCCATACCACGCGACAACCAAAAATAAGTCATTGGTGTGCTTTTGATAATGTAGGTTTTCCACACAGTCAGATGCATGAGGCTTGGGCCAGTTGCACCTCAAATTTCCAGAAAATTCCTATGAATCTATAGTGATTCCCATAAGCAAAATCGAGAGATGATGTCTGTTCCTAGTGCTATAAGATTCTCATATGCAGTGCACTGTGATTGACTTAAGTTACAAACACTGGCTCGAACAACAAAGACAGGCTCATTCATCAGTTTTTGCTCAGAGGGCTTCAAGGAAGAGACATATGTTCTCACAGCAGCAGTTCAATTCTCAGCAGGGGAACATAATTACATGCTTCAATGTGTGCACCTAATGACAAGAGAAGGAGTCTATAGCCATAGCATCGTGTTCACACATTTTCCTAGGTTCTGAGATTTTCATCAGTTTTAGAAGATGATGACTTTTCTAGAGAAGCTCTCATGAATTGAATTTCCATTTCATAATAAATAGTTTTCATTTACTAAAAATCCTTATTATTTATTTATTTATTTATCTTGGAAGTGCTGGGGTTAGAACTCAGGGACTTTGTACATGCCAAGTGGGGCTTTTCCATTGAGCTACAACCCCAATTCTTCACATTATTGCTTTCATGACTATGGTAGTTTGAACAGACGTCCCCCAAAAGATTCAGAAGTTTTATTAAGTTTGTCTCCAGCTGCCTGGTTGGAGGAGGTGTCCCTATGGGTGGATCCTTAGTCCAGCCCTAAGGTATTACTGGGGGTGGATCTGGAATTCCAGCCTAAGGTGTACAAAGATCAGTCCAAGTTCCCTGCTGCGTGTGTGTGTGTGTGTGTGTGTGTGTGTGTGTGTGTGTGGTGCTGGTGATGGTTTTTCTTTCTGCTTGAACCTGTGAAAGGGGTCCAGCCTCCTTTGCCATTATGGAACTTCCTCTGGATCTGTAAGCTTCAATAAATCCCTTCTTCCTCCCATAAACTGTGCCTGATTTGGATCTTTATCCCAGTGACATTGATATATTTTTCAGTGGAGCACTAGCCAGTTTATGAGTTGGGGCCATGGATAGTAAGTTGCATGTCACTGGAGAACTGTTTTATTCATAAGCCATATAATGAGGAGGCCATCAGAAGAAAGGAGTAAGGATTAAACTGTGATACAAGTGGTTTATCATTGGTGATACTCTTGTCCCATACTGGAAATCCCCAGTTTTGCCCATTTTAACATGCCATACGGAAAATCTTACTATGGATATTCAACTTTTTAAGCCTAGGATCTTCCAACTTATTTTATACATGCTGTTAGTAAGGCATCTGAATTTCATCCTTTCATTGGTGATGTTGTCACTGAGTTAACCGTTAAACTCACAAAGCTTAGCTTTAATGACATCTCTTGCAGACCCTTCTACCAAAGACTCACACCCAGTTATTATGCAAAGTGATCATTTTGGTTTTCACAATTAGTTATGCTTCCTTTGTTGATGAATCAAAACCAATAATTGTGCTTCCTGTGGCATACTAGGGCAGAGTAAGACTGTCATCCTACATACTAGGACTATATCTTAAGAGATGGGTCCTCTAAAAATTAGGAAATATGCCGTAAACTTTCATTTAGTCTTATCACTTGTCACTAAGTAGAGTCTTTACAGTCCTGACTGTTTTTGCAAATTTGTCTTTCACTTCAACTGATATGAACTGATTGTAAAAAGCAGTTTAAATTTGGGAAGATCTCTACACTTACAAAAATTTCACAAAAAGAGTGGAGTCTTGGCACATGTCTCTCCTTGCTTTCACTAACATAAATGCTTATAGAAATGTGGTATAACTATACACATCCACTCTTAACTACTAACTTCACACATTATTCTGATTTCCCCACATTCCCTCTTAGGTGCTTGGTTTGTTTCAGGACTGCCCTTCATTTAGCTATTTGTTCTTCTTAGTCTCTTGTAGCTGGAAATGCTTGTTCTATGTCAATGGTCTCCTCCTCTTTCCTCCAACTCCTCTCCTTCCTCCTCCTTGTTTATCACTCAGAAAAATTTCAAAGAATACCGGTTAGGTATAGTTCTGCACTGCCTCAGGAAGCTCTGTGAAGTCAAGGAGAATACATTATAGGTTAGTACCTATAACAAATATGAAAGTGGGGCCCATCTAGTGGACAGAATATTGTATCACACAATAATCAAATGTTACTCTAGTTTTTGTGCCCTTGTATAGAAATAAATAGCTACATCCACATAACATTGGCAATGTGGTATGGAAGATTTTATTTGATTTTTTTCCGTGATAAAATTTGTAAATAAGCAATTATAAAACTGCCTTAGCTGTCCAGTGAAGTCAAATATGTATCCAGAAATCTTAAAGTTTGGGTTTAAAGTCTCCACCTCACTTTCCATGGAATTTTAAATTCAGACGACTTATGTATATATGTTTTTCAGGGGATATAAAATTGTGTATGTACCCAGTTTTGGAAATTAAATAGTGAAGATGCCCTTAAGTTTACACATATTCTGATGACTTGGCACTACTCTGTGTGTGGCAAATGCAATCTCCCTGAGTGCTGGTCATTGCCTGATCAGGGAGACCACCGGACAATTGAACCTATCCACAAACATCCAGATAATTAACATTCTGAAAGAAATGGAAACTAGATGAAAAATAAGCAAATTAACACCTTTCCTAACCATGGAAACAATATGAAAACCACACAATAATTTCTCCTTTCGAAAGGGGTACTGTTTGGTAAAATGTGGTGGATCAGGCAAGGGGATAAAACTCCACCAACACTAGTCAACTTAGCATTCAGAAATTATTAAATAGACTCTACCTGGACTGTGGGTTAAAATAAATGAATCATAAAACTCAGTCCAAGGAGGAAACTGGAACTGGCCGCCGTTCAAGTCAAAATTATATGAGGAGAAAAAAGAATGTTGCCCATAGATAAAATTCCCCCTTCAGCAAAACCATGAACTGTACTTGTTGGTTTCACTTACATGTATGCTTACTAAAAGTAGTTTTCTATCATGAATAACATTGTTTTCCTATTTCAGTGAAGTCTTGAAAATGTAACCTGTTAGTATCCCAAGGCTCTTTTAGAATGCACAGCTGGAAAAACAAGACTATTTAAACCATCAAATGGTTTGGGTTTATTTCAAGGTTTTGTTCTTGGCTTTATTGTGCATGAACTAAAAAGTTGCCCTTGGCCTCTAAATTTTGAAACGGCTATATAAAACATACAAATATTAAGTATTTCATTAGTGCACATTAAAATACATTTATACATTTAAAATACTTTGTAGAATAGTTCAGAGAGGAGTAGGAATGCATACACTGATTAATAGGACTCATATTAATTCCCTTCCTATGGAAGTGAAATTTTCTTCAAATTCTGTATATTATCTACAATTTCACCTTTAGGTATATAATGTTTTCTTCTGAAAATTGATCACTTTTAGTTTATTATTCTCCCACATAGTTGAACATATGTGATTTATTATATTTAATATATTTCATTGTATCATGATAGAATGAGAACCTATACATAAGTATTCCTGTGGTATTAATTTTATGAAATAGTTACCCTCTCTGACCATGCAAGTGAAATCTTACATCAAACACTTGGCAGCTAGAGAAGACCCACAGTTATTCTTGTAAATTGTGGTAAGTGAACCCAAAGTGAACCCTGGTGCAGCTCCGTAAAAATCCATCAAAGAACGACTTGCTATTGGTAAAGTTTTCTGATTACCTGTAAGGCAAACAACGGAATTAGTGGCTGCTGTAGCCTCATGTATGTATATTTTCTTAGCTTCAGTCTCACACTGACTCCTAACAGCAACATGAGGAAGAGAAAAAGAATGCTTTTCATCAGAATATGAATGTATGCCTACCTCTGTATCCCTGTCCTGTCTCTGTGAGACTCTCATTCTGCAATGTGTATAGATTGACATGCAAAAAAAAATAATTCATTAGATTACTACTATTTAAGTTTGCTCACAGCTAAGTGAACCTTTCCTGAATTCAGGAAGAAACCTACAAATCACACCAGTGGAGAAAAGCATCAATGAACTGACTGAAGAAATTGATATCCCAAAACCAACTAAATATTTTGTTTGTCCTACAGTGGTGTTGGTAGAAAATTAGTTAATTTGGACTATACCACCTGTATTGGCCTCATAGCTCATTGAAGGCTTGGGGCTGGACATATAATTTCCCCTGGAATTCTTCCTCACTTGAGCAGGTAGACATGATAATATTCATTACATCCATGTGCGAAGCATGAGCCCATAATGAATATAATTAACCCCATGATAACACAAAGGAGAATAATCTGGAAAGATAAGAAATGACCTGAATTTCATTATGGCTTTCTCAAATACCTAGGGCCTTGAGGGCATTTTGTGAAACAGAAAACAATGCCTGAGAGAAGAATGATTCCCTTTGTCAACAACCCTTTCAATGAAAGGAAAGAAACAGAGGAGAAAGTTTGAGAGAAGAAAGGCAGGGATTATGGGGTATTGGAGAAATGGAGATTGTGGACCTCTGTCACTTTTTAAAAGAGTCCTGAGTGTTATCATTACACCCAGAAGCCATTGATGTTATTGCAATAACTCCTGTGGACCAAAAAACATCACAGAAACATCAAATTAATCATTTAAAAAGTCACCTAAAGTGGTCACAAGAACAAAACTAATGTGCTGAGCTGTATGTTTTGATGAATATGGATTGCACATAAGGATGCATGATCAGTCAAAATTATGGTCCCTATTCATAAACACTTGGTCTTATTTGAATCTCCCATAACTTAAACCTGGCCTCAGCAGGGACAGGAAACTTACTGAAAAAAAAAGTTTCTGCTACACTTGTAAAATGGGAGTTTAAAAAAATTTATTTTACAAAAAATAGAAATAATAAGAAACTTTGAAGTATGTTTCATGCACATCAGTGTCTTGCATCCTTACTGGCTTTGCACCTGCTCTTACTATTTTCCTTCTATTGCAGTGAGGGAAGACTTCAACAACTCTTCCTAAAGATGGTGATGATTGACCAAAGTTGAATGCAGAATAACAATGTGCTGATTGAATAATGGCTTGGGTACATTTGAAAGAAAGAAGAATATTTCAAAAGCATAAAGGATGAGAGAAACCATGTATTTGGGGAAGACTGCTAAGATAACTCACTGTGCTCTATTGTGTGGGAGTTATCGGACAGGAGGCATGGTGGGAAATTAAAGTCCTTACTAAAGATGGGTTTTGTCTGATACCTGACATGGGTCTATCAAAATATTTGAAGCCGGAGAGTGTAAGACCCAAATCTAAATTGTGTACAAATAACTCAGGCAGGGTTGTTTGAGAGGTGTTGACAGCCAAAATGGACAAACCGAGGAGATGTTATTAGAGCTTAAAAATGAAGACTGAAGGCCAGTTGAGATTGTCTGGGTGTGTGTGTAATGGATGGTTTGGCCAATTAGACACTAGATGGGAGGGAGCTGCTGCTGATAGCTCTTAGTTTCTGGTGGAATGTTAGTGTCATTAAGGGAGAGAAGGAGGCTCAGAGGAAGATACAGTGATTATCACTAGGCCGCTGGAAAGAGGTGCTTGGTTTCTGGAGAGCAGGACTGAAGTAGATTAGTGATATTTTATAGCAGAAAACCATGATTTCAGTAAACAGCTTCAGGCTTTCCACTATTCTTAGTCGTTGTCATGCGATGTGTCCTTCCTTTTTTGATTTTTCTTCATCTTTGGGGCAAAACCAAAATCTGACACTTTCATTGCTGGTCAAATTTGACATCATTTGAGACTTTGGATCTCCTTAAGGCCTCCTTCACGGCTCCATGCCTCTATTGATTTAACCATGATTCTTGTAAAGTATTCTACAACTTTTGAACCAGATTTAAAATAAACTTTATTTGTCCATTTTTTTAACTAAGAAGAACATTATACTGCAGTAACTAATGCCTTTGCACACACCTTGACAGTGGACCAAGCTTTTGCTCATCACCTGAGCAGGTGGCTGTAAGGTCACACAGGTGCTATCAATCAGTTGTCACATATGCTAATTTCTCTAATTTTTATAACAATGGACCACCATATATATATTATATATAAATCAAAACATATATATGTGTTGATTTATATTTTGTAGATTCATTCTGTACAATAATTTAATTTTCCCCTCATCCTTTTGAAGAAGTTGCTCTTATTCTTCTCTGTCCACTGATGAAGAAACCGAAAGATCAGAGTGTTCAACACCACGCAGAAAAGTGTCTTTGAAACCCAAGGAGTCTATCTGTCATGGTTTGATCCAGGTGTCCCCCACAAACAAATGAATGTGTTCCGATAGATCGATCCTCAGCTGATGGCAGTTTGGGTTTTACAACCTTGATGAAGCTGTGTTGTCAGGGGCAGGCTTATGGGGTTATAAGCCAGCTTCCCCTTGCCAGAGTTTGGCACACCTTCCTGCCGCTGTTTGCAGTGCTGTGGCAGAGGTGATGTCCACCCCTCTACTCATGCCATCGTTTTCCCTGCCAGGATGGAGTCTCCCCTCGAGTCTGTAAGCCAAATAAACCCATTCCTCTACAAGCCACTTTTGTTTGAGTTCTTTCTGTGCAGCAACTAGAAAGCTGACTGCAACACTATCTCCAGAGACTTCCCTGTAGCTCAGCTTGCTTTAGACTCCTACTGGTGATGTAAAAATCCTCACAAAGTTACTGACTTAAAATACCATTCACTTATTTTCTCACAGTTGTGGAGGTGGGGGGGTCAGAAGACAGAAAGACTTGTGGGACTAAAAGCAAGGTTGTATTATTTTTGCAAGCTCTTAAGAAGAATCTATGCTTTAATTTTCAGTGTCTATGGGACATTTGAACTCTGCTTCATTTGATTTGAGATTAGCAATTGTGATGGTTAGGTTTTGTTGTCAGCTTGATCTTTTTAATTATCTTGGGTGGGTCTCTAAGGATGTTTACAGGAAGGCAGCCTCTCAGTAGGGGGCAGGATGTAAGGAAGCTCAAAGGAGCTAGAAGTAAACATCCTTTCCTGTGTGGGCAGTGCAGGAAGGAAAGTCCAGAGACTCAGGAAGCCACTAAGTCTGGGGAAGGGTTGTAAGACCCCACTCTAAGGCTATATTAAGGGGAAGAAATTCTCTCCTTGGCCCTCCAGCCTGTTCCCTGTTCTGTGTGTGTG
>PVHP010042668.1:0-14894 GCA_004024765.1 Zapus hudsonius
ATTGTTGCAGTCAGCTTTCTAGTTGCTGCGCAGAAAGAACCCAAACAAAAGTGGCTTGTAGAGGAATGGGTTTATTTGGCTTACGGACTCGAGGGGAGACTCCATCCTGGCAGGGAAAACGATGGCATGAGCAGAGGGCTGGACATCACCTCCGCCACAGCACTGCAAACAGCGGCAGGAAGGTGTGCCAAACTCTGGCAAGGGAAGCTGGCATATAAGCCCGCCCCCAACAACACAGCTTCATCGAGGTTGTAAAACCCAAACTGCCATCAGCTGAGGATCGATCTATCAGAACACATTCATTTGTTTGTGGGGGGACACCTGGATCAAACCATGACAGGCATGAAACAGAAGTTAGAGCAGGTCAGAGCAAAGCTCAAGAGAGGCTCATGCAGGAACAGGGGTGCGTGGAAGGGAGGGGAAATATCTCTGTTGGAAACACCTGGCAGCCCTCTCAGATGAGATGCCAGGATGTTGGGCATCTGGCTTTCCTCTTAGCAAGAGGAAGAGGAGGAGGGAATGAGGTGAAGGCAAAACCAGCCTCAGCCTGAAGCTGTCCTGCGCCCAGCACAGCAATAAGCGCAGTCATCAACTGAACAGAACGCCTTCTCCTTTGATGTTCTAAGTGTTACTGACTGCGGTCTGACCTTCTGCTAAGGTGGCAGGAATCATCCTGGGATAAGATGCCATATCTCAATCATTCTGACAGATGTCTGCACAGGCCGCCAGCCCCACGCAGGGGAAAGTGGATGATCGGGTGAATCAGCCTGAACTAGGCTTGCTATGGGTGGCCTCGACCACCCGCGCGGAGCACGCAGGGCTGCACCATCATGCATTTAAGCATCTCCTGCAAGGCAGAGGAAGTGTGCAGCTTACAGTGAGGCATGGTGAGTTCCCCTCTGAAGGAACTTGCCATGTGGGTCCCATAAGCTCCAGACAGGGCTGTGGAGGCAGCAACGGGTGACAGAACCCTTCTAGACACACCGGAATGAGGTGCTTTAATACCCCATGGTCCCCAACAAGAACTAAAAACACAAACTGAGGGTCCTGAGGGAATTCTGAGGCTCAGCGTACTGTTCAGAGTGGGCCCTCTTCAGGGAGCCTTCAGTCTAGCCAAGGTGCTGGGCACCCTAGGAGGAAAAAAACGCACATCTTGACCCTCCTTGTGAGGAACTGCAGGGGGAGGGTGGACACCAGGGACCACTGGCAGCTCTGCTGCTGCTTCCGGGACTGGAGAAGCCAGATGTGACAGTGATCGTTGACAGCATCGCCTCAGACACAGGTACTGAGTACCTATCTACGAGGCACGGGGCTGATAGCAGGTGAGGTGACAGCATGAATTCGCTGAGTTCCTGGCTCTGTGACACTGTGCCGGCCTGGTGCTGGCATCCTGAAGCCCTCACCAAGGATACCAGCAACAGTCCAGCATGGGAGATCCCCTGTCCCAAAGTGATAGGCCCTTGACTCAGAGAGGGCAGCTAGTTTATTCAAGGTTCTTTGCATAGTCAACGCCTGAGCTGGGCTTGAACTCTGCCCCTGGGAAAGGAGGAGCTGGCGTTCTCCTGGGTAGGCCCCACTGCCAACCGCCAAGAAAGGCATGAGCTGGCTCATGATGGCTTCACACTTCTGGGTTCCCCACCAGCTCAGTTCCCAGCCCGCTCCCCTCTCCCTGCAGAGGTAGCCTTAGCTGCCCTGGGTGGCTGAGGGGCTCTGGAGATGCTGACTGTGGCTGACTGCCTACTTGTCCCCTGGGACACCTGCTAATTGCTTCCTCTCTGCAGGACATGAACTGCCTCCTCCACAGTGTAACTTTGAGATGCTAATATGGAGATTGGAGCGTCCCTCTGCCTCTGCGTGGCCAGGTTCCCATGCTAGTGAGCCACCAGGCCCTGGGCTTGTCTTCCTGAGAAAACTCAGGCTCTGGAAGGGAAAGCTCTGTCTTTAAATTTTCTGTGGGTGTCCCTGCCATGGTGGTATCTCTTTTTTAAACCTGTTATAAATTCCTTTCTGTAAGCTCTCCTAAGCCATTGCATGATGGGAAGGGGACTACAGAGAATAAATAAATATGTAATAAGTGCGAGATTTGGGGAAGATGATAAAATCAGAATAATTTGAATGAACTTGTGAAATGAATTTAGAGCTTTTGAACTATCAGTTAATTCCACAAACAATGGCTCATAGAAGGAGACGCTGTTTCTATAGCAATTCATTCTCTCTGCTTTCAAGTCAGCTCGGTCAAGGGCATGAGGAGGCATCGGAAAGCCAGCCAATCCTGGATACTGCAGGAGCCGTCGGCCCAGTCCATGCTGGAAACCAGGTGGTCATTTTGCGATGGCTTCATTGGCTATATTTGAAAATCACTAGCTTCTCCCTAGGGGCCCTGAGCCTAACTCGGGGGTGTGGCTTCAGTGTCCTCTAGAAGTCTCCAGCAGGTCACTCTGTTCTGGGAACTGTGGGCGTTCTGGCCATTTTTGTTCCCTTAGGGGCTCTGGTTGGTCACTGTAATACGTCCAGCACTTAAACCCCTAAGTTGACTTCAGTGGCTGTGATGGTTAATATTGTCAACTTGACAGAATATAGAATCACTTAGAAGACAATCCTCTGGGCATGTCCAGGAGTGGGAAGGCTCATCCTCACTGGACAGTACCTTTCCACTGGCCAGGGTCCTGGACTGTCTGAAAAGGAGAAAATAAGCTGAGAGGCAGCATTCATTACTCTCTGCTTCCTGACTGTGTCTTGCATATGACCAGCTGCTTCTGCTGTTATATCTTCCCCACCATGATGGATTGCATCCCCTGGAACTGTAAGCCAAAGCAAAGCCTTCCTTCCTTATGTTGCTTCTTGTCAGATATTTTTGTCCTAGTAACAAGAAGAGTAACTAATATAGAAAACTAACAGATGTGATGGCTGAGCAGCTGCCCTCCTCTCCCCTGCTGGACACTTTTGTGGGCGGTGGAGCTCTGCTTGGGGTGGGGGTTTCTAGGCAGCTTCTGGCTTCATCCAAACTCTGATACCATGCCAGGCGATCTGTGGGAGCTGCTCGCTGGCCCCTCTGTGCTCCTCTCACTAGATGCTGCCAACCTGGCCCTGACCAGCCCCTGACCCACTCAGCTCTGTAGCACAGCCAAACTTATCAGTATCTCTTGATGAGTTTTTTTCTCATGGAAAGGAAAAGTGGGAAATGTGGATCCCTTTTGATAATTCACCCCAGGTTCCAAGTCCTGGACAGCTCACGTGGCCATGGGAACCCTCCAGTCCTTTTTTGCCCCACTGCTGGCCCGAGGCGTTGATGAAGCTTTCGGGTCACTCCAGGAAGGTTTCCTGTGGCTTTGTGTCTGACTTCAGTCTCCAGTCCCACCCACAAGGAGAGGCATAGAGTGGGACTTCCCTGGAGGGTCCCGGGAGCCCCTCAGGAAATCGTCCCCACACAGGACCTAAGGACAGTACCACAGCCTCTGTAATGCACCCAGAGGAGGGTTACCCCTGCCTCATCCTCTGCCTCATTCTCCAATCTGCTTGGCCAGCTCTGACCACCTCTTTGGCTAGTGCTGTCTCGTTGGGTGGACCAGCCTTCCTTGGCATGCAGGGGAGTTTACCACCTGCTTCTTGCATTTTGGGGTTTCAGCAAAGCCTGTTGGAGGTGTGGGAGTGAGAAGTCCCTGAGAGAGGGGGGCTGGGTGCTGGGAAGGGCTGCAGCAGGGGGGCTGACAGAGCCACCAAGTGGGGAGAACCCCCAGGTCTGTTTCCCATGACAGCTTCCTCTTGCCTTCCAGGAATTCTCCACTTACTCCCCTCCACAGAGTCCTCACAAACACACACTCCAGCCAGACCTGGAGATGCGCTACAGGGAAGACCACACTTTAGCGAATTAATTCATTAGCATCTCTCTGGTCCTTATTAAGTCTGAGGCACTGTGATAGCTCATGAGGATCCGGAAGATGAATAAGACACAGTTCTTCTTTCAAAGACTCTCATGAGTGAGGTGTAAGAGCCTTGAACATAGATGGCTCCAGAGTCAGAAGTGAGCTGGGCACCCGAAAGGAGAGGCATAATTCCTTGGGAATTTAAAGGAAGGAGCAATAGTTTTGCTGGTGGGTCAGGTGCTCGCTTCAGGGGGGGATGGCTTCTTATTGACCGGTTGGTCCTACAGGAGGTCATCCTCAAGGTGGCCTTGAGTGAGGGGTGGCCCGAGACCTGCCTCTCCTTAGTACTGGTCGGATTTCTTTAGACGCACAGTAGAGCAGCTGGTGTTTAGGGACAACAAAAGTCTCTCCTCCCACAGCACCCTGGGTGGGGTTCTGGATTGGACTGAGATCCCAAAGTCTTGTTGGACCCCAGCCCCTGGACTTCAGGTTGTGACCTCTGTCAGCACAGCTATTGCGGATGTGCTTGGCTAGCAGGGAGCCATTGTGCAGAAGGCAGCCAAGATACCCCAGGTCCTGTCAGAAGGCAGTGCTGTGGCAATGAGGCAGCACTGAAATGATGTCTCTTTGAGCCAAGAGGCATCAAGGAGCTACCAGAGCTGGGAGAGGCCAGAAAGTCCTCAGCAGGTCCTGGGACGGGGGCCCTGCACACATGCCATCACAAGACATGTTTTATGGACTTAAGCTTCAATGTTTGAGGGGTTTTGTTACAACCACCACAGGAAGCTCACACAGGGCTAGGACACAGACACCTCATGAGTAATTTTGTGATGCAAATATTTGAAGTCAACTAGGCTATCCAGGATCCCTTGCCACAAGGACTGATCCAGACAGCCCACGGAGGAGGATATCCAACTGATCAGGGATGGGGAGGGGGGGAATTGGGGAAGTCGGGATAACAACGCATGGTTTGCCCACTAAATAATGTAACTCATTATGGACAATAACTATATATTTAAAAATATTTGAAGTCAACTGAAAATCCACAGTAAGAGCCAAATTTTTTTGTTTGTTTGGTTTGGTTTTTCGAGGTAGGGTCTCGCTGTAGCCCAGGCTGACCTAGAATTCACTATGTAGTCTCAGGCTGGCCTCAAACTCACGGTGATCCTCCTACCTCTGCCTCCTGAATGCTGGGATTAAAGGCATGCGCCACCACGCCTGGCTAAGCCAAGTTCTTTAAAATATTTTATTTATTCATTTTCAATCAGAGAAATAGAGAGAGAAGGAGAAAGAGAGAGAGAGATAACAGGGCCACCACCTTGTGGGTCTGGCTTATGTGGGTCCTGGGGAATTGAACCCAGGGCCTTAGGCACTGGAGGCAAGTGCCTTAACTGCTGAGCCATCTCTCCAGCCCTAAGCCAAGTGCTTAAACTGCACTGCCATGCTGGAATTTCTGAGTGAAAATGACTTATTTAGTTACCCCACATTTTAAACCAAGAAGCTCCCCTTGTTTGAAAATACCACTGAAGAAGAGGAAGAAAAGAATTTCAAAAGAGCTGGAACTTTTCTGTTTTTCATCAAACTTACTTAGTTTCACCCAGTTAAGTCAGTCAAGGTCTATCATGTTTCCTGGAAAAAGCAGTCTGTCCTTAACTGACTTTTAAAATGGTTAACCTATCTCAGGGAGGCCTTGGGCTTAGTCTCCAGCTGCTGAACCCCATCCTTCTGGCTCAATCCTGCCCTGACTGCCCCTGGGACCATATCACAGGCAGGAGGAAAGGAGACAGGGACCAGGACTCAGCCCCAGCTGTGGTTCCTCTGGTGCACCCCACTCCCACCATCTCCCCGACTCCCTAACTGAATAGAGAGGGTTTGTCTGGCGCCATCTCCTCACAATGCACCGGGTCTCATTAGAGGAGGGAGCGCCCTGGTCAGTTGTGTGAGTCCAGCTGTATTTCCAGGGTCTCTCTCACCAGGTCTTAACCTCTCATCATCCGTGAGCCTGTGGTGTGACGTGAGTGCTTCTCAAGGGGATTCAGTGGCCGTGGTCTGGGTGACCATGTGACCTGTTTTGCCCACTGAAGTACAAGCCAGGTTCTCTAGGAGCCTGAATGCAGATCCTTGCTTCCTCTCTTCCCTGCTCCCCTGGAGGCAGGTGGAGGATGGGGTTGACCTGCTATCCACCCTGGCCACGGGCTCCACCTGGGATGGACTGGGCCACTCCTCACAGGCATGGAAATGCTCTCCCAGCCTCCCAACTGCCCCTGTCCTGCCCTGCACCTCTGCAGGCCAGAAGGCTGCAGATGATGGGAATCTCTGGGATTCCCTGCCCCGCTCCACATGTGATTGGTACTGGGACCTTCTTCTCCCAACATGGTCCCCAGCTACCTCTGAGGGTCTGCTTATGTTCCCCCTAAGAAAATCATAGCCCCTCCCAAAGTCCCAGGTGGGAGTCCTCATGAGGTGAGGACCCTCTGTCCCAACCTGTGTGCAAGTCCCTGCCTCGGGCCACCTGGGCCCAGGAGAGCATGTCCCCCTCTCCAGAGCTTGCTCCTCCAGCCATGTCAGCTACAGCTGAGCCCCGCCCCACACCCTGGCACTGATTTCTGCAAGACAAATGTCAAACTAGGTTTTCATGCTCAGGGATCCACTGAAAAGCACCTGGACACTCAGGAGCACGTGATAGGAAGCCCGTAGTCACAGCAATTTGGCAAATTTACCTCCACTCAGTCAAAATGCTGCTCACTTTAAAATCATGCTCCAGACAGAAAACCGAGGAGGGGTGAATGCTTCCGAATTGGCTTTTAATTTATTATGAATTTAGACTATCTGAAATGCGTTTCTTTGTAAAGCTTGCTTACAAATAGCGGCCGAAGACTCATCATTTGATCTCAGAATATATAAACGTGATGCAGCAGTTAAAACATACACTCTTTAAATTGAAATGGTATGAATATTAAGCTTAAGGTCGCTGGAGCTCTTTCTGCCTATTAGTGGAGACCTAGTACCTAGTTAAATTTCCATTTCTGTTTTAATGTGTATTCAGTTCCCAAACTAAACATGATATATTATTGTTGAGTTTACTTTGAATGAATCATGTTTTTTCTTGCATAATTAATTTATTGTAAATGAAAAACCATATATCACATGTTAAACTGAACAAAGTCACTCGTTGGCTATATATATTCTCAATATTATAAAGATCATGTTAAATGAATTTTATAATTTCAAAAGGTACTCAGCTGAAGTAAAACTCCCTTTCACTTAAAAATGACCATTTCTTCTATATACTTTATAAAAATAAATTGACCTTAAAAAAAATCCAAGGGTGAAGGGCATTCTCTTCAGCAAAGGGCTCTGGGAAAATGAGCTCCTCACTCAAAAGAACGAATTTGGGCCTTTGCTTAACATCAGACACAAAAGCTCACTCAGAATATATCCACGACCTGGGGAAGAGATGAAATGATTGACTTTTGCATGAAAACACAGAGGGAAATCTTTACAACATTGAATTTGGCAATGATTTTTTTTGGATATAATATCAAAAACACCGGCAACAAAAAATAGATAAATTTGCTTTCATCAAACTTAGCAACTTCTGTGCACCCAAGGGAGTTAAAAAAAAAAAAGGAAATCTTAGAATGGGAGGAGACGTTTTTAATCACATATCCGATAAGGGATTATTCATTATCCACTGGTACAGAGGGCGCTCCTAAACTCAGCAGCACACATGAAGTGGGTAGAGGGCTTGGAAAGACATTTCTCCAAAGGAGATGCTCACGGGCCAGCCAGCAGGTGACAATGTGACAAGGACGCTCTGCTCCACACCATCACTGTCCTGAGGGACATGCCAGCCAGACCACATTGAGATGCCCCCCCCACTCCCTAGATGGAGTAAAAGCTGGAACATGGGCTGAGTACTGGCCACGCAAGCGTGATGACGGCTCAGTCCCCAGCACTGGGTGTGGCCACATGTGCCTGTAACCCTAGTCCTGTGGGGACACAGCCTGGAGACTCCCTGGGGCTTACAGGTCAGCCAGTCTGACCGAAAATAGCGGCTTCAGGTTCAGAGACATCATTTCAAGGAAGACATCTGATGATCTCTTGCTTCCACAAGGGTATTCATGGGGCAGGAACATCTGTGTACACACACACACACACACACACACACACACACACACACACACACTCTGTCATGGTTTGATCCAGGGTCCCCCACAAACAAATGAATGTGTTCCGATAGATCGATCCTCAGCTGATGGCAGTTTGGGTTTTACAACCTCGATGAAGCTGTGTTGTAGGGGCGGGCTTATGGGGTTATAAGCCAGCTCCCCCTTGCCAGAGTTTGGCACACCTTCCTGCCGCTGTTTGCAGTGCTGTGGCGGAGGTGATGTCCACCCTCTGCTCATGCCATCGTTTTCCCTGCCAGAATGGAGTCTCCCCTCGAGTCCGTAAGCCAAATAAACCCATTCCTCCACAAGCCGCTTTGCTTGGGTTCTTTCTGCGCAGCAACTACAAAGCTGACCGCAACACACACACACTACTATACACACACGTCCCCTCCCCCGACGAGACCCCTCAAACCAAGGACATAAGAGCTGGTGAGAAGGGCAAACCTGGAGCCTTAGGCCCGGCTGATGGAATGCAAATGGCGCAGGTGCCTAGGGAACAGTGTGCAGGGTCCTCAGGCCAATACCGCATCCCCGGGACACTCAGCAGTTCCACGTCAGGCTATGTCCCCGGAAGAACTGAAAGAAGGGACCCCGACAGTGTCTGTCCACCCATACTCATGGCAGCAGTATTCCTAATAGCCAAGGGGGGAACAACCCGAGAGTCCCTCACTGGATGGGCGCAGAGCAAACGGACTGTCTACGCCACGGATTGTGCTCTGTGACATCAGCCAGCCATAAAGGACCAATGAAAGTGGACGATCCCATTTCCAAGAAGTGCCTGCAGCTGTCAGGTCCACAAAGAAAGGGAGGAGAATGGTGAGCGGCCAGGGGCAGGGAAAGGGTGTGGGGCATCGGTGTTTAACAGTGTGGGATGAGAAAGATGGTGGAGACGGCTGTCCAGCAATGTCCTGCGCTTAATAAAGTCAAACTATGCCAACCTGGGACCACAGAATGAGTTCCAAGGGCAGCTTGGGCTAGAGTGAACCCCTCTTCCCCCTAACCCCCCCCCAAATTATGCACTTAAAAATTGCTGGAGGTGCACTGCAGAGATAGCTTCGTGAATGAGGACTTGCAATGCAAGTGTGAGGTCCTGAGTTCTATCTCCAGCACCCTTGTTAAAAATAAAAGCTGGGCATGACCACACACCTGTAACCCCCGTGCTAAGGTGGGCAGAGGCGGGAGGATTGTTGGGGTTCCCTGGCTAGCCAGTCTAGCCGAAAGACAGTGAGCAGGTACAATAAGACTGTCTCAGAAAATAAGGCCGAAGAGCAAATGAGGAGAGTGTTGGGTGTCCTCCACGTGAGTACACGTGCATCTGCTCATGCACGTTCACACACACGTGGGCACACACACCACAAGCTGCATGGTGACCCCCTCAAGCGGTGGAAGTTTGGTCTGTATAGTCCTCTCCGAGTTGGGCCCATCAACTGGGACCTCCTCGGATCATGCGCCATAGCGGAATAGGACTGGAAAGTGTGTTATGAACTCATAGATCCGCCCTGTAGCCCCTGCCAACTCCAGGGTGAGTGCTGAGGTCCTCCACCCTGCCCTTGCTCTTCCCCCCTTCTATACTAAGTGGCAATGTCACAGCCTCTGCTCAGCCTGGTGCCATCCTCCTGGCTCTGGGAGTCTGTGGGCGGTAAGTGGGTGGGGCCCTGACTCTATCCCTGGGAGCTCACAGAGCCCCCTGGTACTCAGAAGTTCCTAGCCAGCACCCTGAAGGTGCTTGGAGCCCAGTGGGCTGGGTGCTCTGCTGTAGGAGCCCAGGGGACAGGCAGCAGCATGTCCCGAGACCTCAGCCCCAGGGCTCTGGTGACCTGAGCTGCTGTGGGCAGGAAGACTCTTGGGCTGGCGGAGAAGAAGCAGACAGCCTCAGAGCGAAGGCTGGTGCGCAGCTTTGAGGTTATGGCGTTCCCTATGGATGGTGATCCTGGCACCCAAGCCTTCCAGGCTGGGGTGAGGGCCAGGAGAGGTCCTAAGTATAGGCGGTGCATGGTGCCTTTTGGTTCAATAGACAAAACAGCTTTAAAGTTCAAGGCTCATTCAAATTGGATTTTAGAAACACAGAATCTTAAACATTTGTCCCCAACTAAGGGATTACACTTTTATCCTCAGAAAAGCTTTTGAAGAGGTAGGGGAAAAAACGGTAGCTCAAATTTTAAATTGGGTCCTCAAAACTTGCTTGTCTATGGCTCTTTCCCCGGCCGGCCTGCCTATTATCAAAAAGTAAAATGCCTCAGACTATTGAAAAAAGGATTTACATAAATTGCTTTCACCTGCTTCTCACACGAGGTTAATGAAATTGGAACAAAGAGGAATGGATTCCCCACCCGGGCCAGCCTAGCACACTCCAGAATAGACCTTCATAGACCCAGGGAGCTCAGGCTTGGAGTCCCCTCCCTCTGCCTTCCTCGGTCCCCTCCCAGGTCCCCAGGGACCCCTCCTCGGGCACTGCCGTACGTACGTACATGGTGATGAAGCCTCTTGCAGAACACAGACTTGGCATTCTGGTTGCGAATCTGAGCAATGGCATGGGGACATGCATGCCAATGAGAGGGAAGCAGGAAGGATCTGGAGCCAGGGACTCCCTGGACACCCTGGGACACAGCGTTTTGGACCGAGGCTTCATTAAGCATGACGCACACTGCTTGTGCTGTCCCCTTGAATCTCTGTATCTCAAGAAAGAGGAGAGGTGAAGCACGTAGCACCTCAGGGACCCTCAGGAAAGCTGGCTCTGCTCTCCTCCCCCGAGACCACTGCTGTGGCCTCGTGCTGCCCTCCCAGGATGCCCTCTGGCCCCACTGGGCAGCTCTTCCTTGAGCTCCTGTTCTGTGGGACGACTTCTCTTGGAGGGACTTTCTCCAAGGCTTAGAGGGACCTTCAGATCTGTGTACCATCCTCCAAA
Source organism: Zapus hudsonius (assembly GCA_004024765.1). Lineage (NCBI taxonomy): Eukaryota > Metazoa > Chordata > Mammalia > Rodentia > Dipodidae > Zapus > Zapus hudsonius. The sequence goes on from PVHP010042668.1 coordinate 10,941, forward strand.
CAGGTGGGGTTCCAGACATTCTGCCCCTGGGAGAGCTTAGGGGGTTGGTGGAGGCGTCCTGGTCTCTATATGGAGACTTTGGGGCCGGAAAATCATGGGGTGAGGCTTCCAAGTCCCCACATGGTTGGAGGGACACTCTTGAGGGCCAGGGGTGTCACTTCTCCAGGAGGGTGGTGTGCGGGGCCCTCTCCACCTGAGTTCTTGAGACAGGGTCTCTGGCTGTCTCGAGAGCTCCCCGATTCAGCTGGACTGGCCAGCCAGCCGGCCCCTCCTGTGCCCACCTCCCCAGCCCTGGGATTACGGGCATCCCAGCTGGTTTTTCGGTCAGCTCTTGGGCTCCATGCTCAGACGTTCATGCTTGAGCAGCATTTTACCCACTCAGCCATCTTTCCAGCCCCAAGACAGGTTTTCAAAACATTCCACAGTCTCTTCACTATGTAGTCTCAGGCTGGCCTCTAACTCACGGTGATCCTCCTACCTCTGCCTCCCAAGTGCTGGGATTAAAGGCGTGCGCCACCACGCCCGGCTTCCATAGTCTCTTAATATGGCGCAAGACCACTTTATGGTAAGGACCTTGTGAATCATGCAGGAGAAACCAGGAGCCATTGTTACTGTAATGGAAGTATTGTCAGAGCTTCTTGAAAGCAGCCTGGCTCTGGAGACATAGCCTCCTTCCAACCTGGGCCTAGACGCTTGGCTGTGCCCCACCTCACAAAGTCCAGCACCCCAGGGACTCACAGAGCTGTAGAGATGCACACAGAAGGCCTAATGCCTGGCAAGTCACCCTGCGTGGCCTTTTGCTCTCGCTCACTCGGGCTGGCTCAACATTTTCCCAATCCTCCAACTCCTCAGAAAGTTCCAGCCCCTCATCCCAGCAGGCGACCTCATGTTCTGCTCTGAAGAGAAAGTTGCGCCACCCATTGCTTTGGCTGCCTGTGGGATCACCGTCCTCTGCCTGGGCCACCTGCCATGCCCACCAGATGTGCTTAGTAGCCTGGGATGTCCACTGTCACAGGGACAGTCTTCTTTCCCACATTCCTCAGTTCCTGCTCTGTCGTCACAGTAGGTTGGGTGACAGGCAGAATGAAACACAGAAGTCAACAACAAACGCACCCTGCCCTTCAGTTTTTGGAGATGTTGCGAAAGGCCAGGGCCAATGCCCCATGGCTCCGTGGTGAGGCTGCCTGCTTCTCACGACAATGTACATCCGCCCCCTCCCTTATCCGCAAGAGACATGGGGACATGTTCCAAGATTCCCCGGTGGTCCTAAAGCTACAGAGAGCACCAAACTCTAGGTGCACTTTTTCTCCCTTTCACCTGTATTTATGCTAAAAGTCTAGTTCATAAATTAGGCACAGTACGGGATTCACAACCAAATAAAATAGGATGATTACAATAATTCCATGTTCTGAAAGTTACTTAAAAACTTGTGAATGGTTTAGTCCTGAAGGTTCCATTCTGTGTTTTCACATCATGGTTGATGACAGTACTTGGGACACTACTGGGATGCATGTCCCCAGTCTAGCCCTGGTATGTCTCTGACAAGTATTAAGAATGAGACACGAGGGGCTGGAGAGATGGCTCAGCGGTTAAGGCACTTGCCTCCAGTGCCTAAGGCCCTGGGTTCAATTCCCCAGGATCCACATATGCCAGACCCACAAGGTGGTGGCCCTGATGTTCTCTCTCTCTATCTTTCTGCTTGAAAATGAATAAATAAAGTATTAAAAAAAAGAATGAAACATGACCCTGCCCACTTGTCCCATCCTCTGCCAAGCCCACCTCAAGCTTGGGACCACTTCCTGTGCTTTGGCATGATTGTCTGGGAGTCTTCCTAACTGCTCAGTGGCGATGGGGCAGTACTAGAGAAGTCTCGGGCACACAAGTGCTCAGTAAAACAAGTCAACAAGCCCTCCATGGGGACCTGGATGTGTTCTGAACGGCTGGGGGCCATGCACACACAACAGCAGCAGACACACCGTGAGCGCTTGCTCGTCCATGGAAGGCAGAGCTGAGGCTTTCAAAACAAGAGTGGACACGGAAGCAGACACGCTCTGTGAGCTTGGGAAGCCTTTGGGTTTGTAAAAGGCAGAAAGGGGAAGGCCAGCTTTTACCATCTCTCATCCCCAAAACTGTGCAAATATTTTAACAACATTCCAGTGACTAAATGGTGATTCAGCCAAGATTCCCAGAATAAACATGTAATTCTCTATTCTTAACTCTGCTAACATTTTACTAAGATAATATAAACCTCTACTTATTCCTGGAATGATGCCCCTTCCCCTGGGCTTTGAGAACGTAAGCTGTCGGCCCCCAAGATCATACCTCTGACTCCCCTGCCTGGATGAACCAGGTCCATCAGGTCAGCCAATCAGAAGTCATCTGAACCAACCTGGGAACCGGGACCTGGTATTTGACTCGTAACCCGTTACTTGTCCACCTTCCCGTTTTTCACAGTGAGGTTGTTGGCGTGGGAGCCAGCCATGATGCTATTTGAGAAACACACACCTCCCAGATTGCTCAGTAGCAGTCACTTTGGGCCACTATGGAGGCGAGCTATACCCATGGTGCCAAGCTCAGAACGCACAGTGCACCAGGACCTCTCGCTGCAGCTCCCAGAAGACATGAGCCCTGCCCCTGCCAAGTGCTGATTGGCCCACATACGTACACTCCTTTAAATGGTGCCAGGGCACGTTTGAGTTTTCTTTTGCTATTATTCCCGTGTTTCAGCATGACACACACTCAGCTGGACTGGCTGCCTCAACCAGAGATGGATAAAGCGACCCTTGACTGTCTGACTGAAAATGCAACATATTTCATTTTATGGGACTAAACCGACGGTGATGATGGTAAACAACGCCCTTCGTATGCCCGTGGCTATGCAGGTGTCCAGGGTCGCTGGCATCGGCCAATGGCCCCGTGTGGGTCTCGCTTTCCTGTTGATTGGCTCCCTATCTGGACTCACACACAACTGGCTGGAGTAGCCTAGACTGGGTTGCAGGAGAACTGCCTTTGAAAGCAAGGGTGAGCTTCTCCCGCTCAGAAGTGAGCAGGTTGCCCAAGACTAAGAGAGCGCTTCAGAGAAAGCAGCTGGAGCCCAAAGAAATGGAAGTCTATTTTGCAAAGTGAGGTATTGAATGACCTCAAAACATTTTCAAGTATAGGACTGACCTAACTCCTGTGTCCTCCGCTCAGGGAAGCATATAGTTTTGTCCCCGTCTTAGCTTCTTCATGGAAGATGAGCAGCAGATGAACAAGTCATCCATTCACCTGTCTAGCAAGCAACTGGGGAGGGTTTTCTCAGCAACTGGAGATCCCCAGGACTAATGTGCTCATGGGACCTAGAGTGGCCTGGGACAAAGGATCATGGGAACTGGGAGTGGGTCTGGAATGTTAAGGGCACTTAGGGGAGATTTGGGACAGTGAAGCCCAAGGGCTTGGGATGGACTGTGACAGGCAGTGGATCCTGGGGACACGGGGAGGGTTAGGTCACGCTGCCTCGGGGCCCTCGGGGTCTTCTGAGGTGCTGGCAGTGACAACACACCCATGAAGCTCTCCCTGAAGAAGCATGCTCTGTCTTCCCAGGAGCTGAAGCTGATGGTACTGGCTTGTGACTCGCCAGGTGATCTTCTAAGAAGGAACTCGCGACAGCCATCCAGGGCCATTGTGAACACCCACCCCTGAGTCCTGAGCCATCGGCATAGATTGTGGGAATGATTAGCAGGTTTCCACTCTGTCTAGGACGGGCCCCACATCAACAGCCCCGTTGAGTCAACGCTTGGTGTCTTGGAAAGGTAACATCACAGAATCACGTCATTACAAGTGCCTTCCTTGTTGAATCCGACTCTCTCTCTTGTCCAGATAGTTGGAGAGTTCCAGGTTAAACCAGGTAGGTGTCAGGGCCTGGCTCTAGCCTGTGGCCGGCCCATAGTGTGCAACAGACTAGTGTGTGTCCCT
>PVHP010042669.1:0-14742 GCA_004024765.1 Zapus hudsonius
AGATAATATGTTTCTGCCTAGGAATTTATTCACATTACAATACTCTTAAAAGACTGAGAGATAATTTCAAGTCTTTGAAATATTCATATATGCTAAATGAGAGAGTGAGTCCTGAATGAATCATTCTCTCCTGCTCATAAAAGACGCACAAGTTTATTGTATAAAATTTGAATAAATCAGGCAAGTGACCAAAATAGAAATACCTCTAATCCCATGGTTAGTGAGATATTTTTCCAATGACTAGAGCTTCCCATGGTCTCAATAAAGAAATTAAGCGACTTGTTACCCTTGTTCCCCTCACTATCCCTCGCCTTTGGAACAGCCTGACCTCTGAGCACAGATTTCATGACCGTGTTCTCCAAACCTACTTTCCAAGGATCTCACCCTACTGCCTCTCAGCAGATTCCTCTCTTCTTACAAAAGCCTTTTTGAAACTTTCAAGTTAGAGGTACAGCCTACTTTTAGAGTGTTCATCAGCACGCTTGTGGTTGGCTGTTTTACCTCAGCGTTCCCTCAGGGATGGCAAGAGTCACCAGGCTGAAGTAAAAGTCTTGTCTCTTCTGTACCCAGCACCCAGCACAGTGGTGACATGCAGCAAAGAACAAAGAATTGTTGGATGGAAATCAATATCTCACTGATTACCTGACATTCTCTAGAACATTCCAAAGACACCCAAGATTCAGCATCAGCCTGAGCTGTCAGTTCCTAGGCTCCCCTGACGTCTTTCCTTCTGCACCCAGGCTTCCTTCTCTACCCTCCGTCCGCATGGCTGTGTGGTCACCATCTGCATTCCTGGGTTTCTGTATCTGAGCCCAAGCTCTGCTCCTGCTTATCAATTACTTCTGAATCTACTCCAGGCTTTTTAAAAAAAATCTGGAATAATTTACCAAATTTCTCCAGTTCTCATTGTTTTTTTGGATTGGGATGACAAGCCACGATCTTTCAGAACCTAAGTCTTTGTAAGTTCTCTGCCTGCCTCACCTCCCGCCTGGACCCTCGTCCGTCATTACTGGCATCTCTGTGGGGGTCTGGGAGTCACCTTCCAGTTCTAGGCTAGTGGCTCTCTCTGTCCATGTTTCCCTCTATTTAAATCCAATACTTTCTTTTATTTATTCATTTTTTTAAGCAGAGAGAGAGAGAGAGAGAGAGAAAGAGCGCACCAGGGCCACCACCTTATGGGTCTGGCTTATGTGGGTCCTGGGGAATTGAACCCAGGGCCTTAGGCACTGGAGGTAAGCGCCTTAACCACTGAGAAATCTCTCCAGCCCCAACACTTTCTTTTAATTGTCACATTTCAAGTCTCATTATTATTATTATTATTATTATTATTATTATTATTAACTAGAGTGGGTCTCTATGTGTCTAGTTGATTGATACTGAAATTATGGCCCTGGCTGGAGCCTGAGGATGATGGGAGTCTAGGTTATTATCATTTTCTCACTTGTAGATTTTATATTCAAATATTCTTGTGTGTGTCTCTCTCTCTGTGTGTGTGTGTGTGTGTGTGTGTGTGTGTGTGTGTGTGTGTGTGTGTGATACCAGACCTCAGAGAGTTTGTGCATTCTTCCCTTGGAAACCAGAAAGGTTCTCGGTCTCAAGTCCATGGACATAGCTCCGGAGCCATCGGCCAGTGGCGGTATAAGGAGAGTCTGTACAGGAGGCTGAAGACCGGCTGGTCCCATCACTGGTGAATAAAACCTCTGTCTCCTCTGCACTGTTTAGGGGGTTTCTCTACCCTGGAGTTCTAGACATGATAGATAGGCAAGTGTAAAATCTCCATGGATGTATCCAAATTCATTTATTTATAGCCTCATCAGTTCTTTTACGTATTGGTGAAAAGAGGAGATCCTATTTCAAAATTTTAATTTTAACTTTGAAATAGGTTTTTATTTTCCCAAAAGGACATATGGCAGTAAAAATGATAAATTAACTCTACCAAGTTCATTGTCAGTTATCTCACATTTTTTTCTTCTCTCATTGTCTCAAGGGCTTTTGCGAGCAGGGCCTTTTGGCTTCTGCATGGTCTTACTTAGGTTCGACTCATGTCAACGAAGCCCTCAGCATCGTCACCGGATGGCAGGCTGCTTCCTGTGATGCTACATGTTACCGTTTCTGCTCTGTCCCACAAACTGCAAGTTACAGTGTGAAAAGTGGGCCAATCGCTTATGGTTCCAGGACAGAAGCTGCATTGCACATAGTTCCTAGACAAGACCGTGGGCCCTGGTGTCACGTCAGAGAAGCAGCAGAGGCCTTACTAACAGGACAACTGTCTCTGGGTGGTTCAGAGTGTGGTTCACATTCCCCATAAGAGGACTCTCTAACTGCCTTGCCAACAGTGAGGTTCTGGGATTAGAGACATTTGTTCCATGGTTAGGACAAGGGACATTTTCTAATTGGATCACAGTTTTGGCTCTTCAGACTCCTGGGAGCTTTGGTCAACACTGGTTTTTATCTCTGTCTGTGGAGAGGCCCATTCGGACAGGATGGGACTCTGGAATGTGGGTTTAAAAATATCCCAGAGAGGACTGGAGAGATGGCTCAGCGGGTAAGGCACTCGCCTCCAGTGCCTAAGGCCCCGGGTTCAATTCCCCAGGACCTACATATGCCAGACCCACAGGGAGGTGGCCCTGGTTCTCTCTCTCTCTCTCTCTCTCTCTCTCCTTGAAAATGAATAAATAAAATATTTTAAAAAATAGTGAACAGAGCACACGAGGAAGGTGTGAATGCATAAGCCCACCCATGGACGTGTGCACACATACTACACAATACAGTGACATCAGCTTAATTAGTTACATCATCTCACTGGTTGATAGCCGGTGAAGTATACACCGAGGTCTCATATTTGATAATTTGTGCATCCAGAGTAGCTTCTTAACTTCAAAGACTAAATAAGTCAGTGAATTTATATGCATTAGCAGACATCTGATTGGCGGTTGAGTTAAACCTCCTTTCCTGAGTCCTAGTCGAATACCAGTCTGACTTCCATAATGACATTCCTTCTGTGTCCCTACTGAGATGCGCTGGTATAGCAGAGAGATCAGCCCTCAGTGGTGCCCCGTGGATGCCAACGTGGTCTGCAGTTCACGAGAGACTCTGGCCATAAACCCTGGGACCTTATTTTCGATAACGTGGCAAAAACAACTTGAAGCATCTTCTCTATTAACAGTGTGTGTTCTACAAATGTCACACACACACACACACACACACACACATATATCTGATACACATCTGATCTTTTCCTGTATCTTAGAAGATTTATAGTCAGATTATACAACCATGTTCTTGAATCCTCTTAAAATCCCATTTTCTCTAAAATACCTCACTTGAGACCTAGGGGCTCTACTCTGCCTTCCCGATTTTATTATCTCCGTGGCAAGTCAGAACTCCAGGTCTATTTCCTAGGCTACTTAGGAGGTTTGGGGCTCCAGTAACAAAAACTGACAAAGGCAGGAGATATTACTAAATTCAAAAAAAATATCAAATACACTGGAACACTGTTCTTTTCCTGGATGTTGTGGTCAGTTTTCTAGTTGCTGCGCAGAAAGAACCCAAGCAAAAGCGGCTTGTGGAGGAATGGGTTTATTTGGCTGACAGACTCGAGGGGAGACTCCATCCTGGCAGGGAAAACGATGGCATGAGCAGAGGGTGGACATCACCTCGGCCACAGCACTGCAAACAGCGGCAGGAAGGTGTGCCAAACACTGGCAAGGGGAAGCTGGCTTAGAACCCCAAAAGCCTGCCCCCAACAACACAGCTTCATGGAGGTTGTAAAACCCAAACTGCCATCAGCTGAGGATCCATCTATCAGAACACATTCATTTGTTTGTGGGGGACGCCTGGATCAAACCATGACACTGGACCAAGTCCGTTTCCTTCATGCCTTCCCCTTAGATTATAGCAAGTTACCATTAACTCCTTCTCACCACAATGACAAATCAAAATGCCCGGCAGCATTCAAGCCCATCAGTGTAAGATGGTGAAAGCAAAAATGAGTGCCAGGATTATTTTCAAATATGTGTCTGGCAAATACTTTTATCTCGAATACTAGAAGAACTTTAAGGGGTAAACAATAAAAGAAATAGCTATCTGATTATAAAACATTTATGGAGGATAATTATCTGAAAATTGCTCGATGTTATTAATTAGGCAAAAGAAAATGGAAATTATGTCGAGCTCCTGTCATATGCCTTTGAGAATATAGAAAATAAATAAAGGTTGTCTTGCCAAATTCAGGCTAGAATGTAGACGATGCCAACCTCATATGGAACGGTCCGAGGACTGTCTGGAAGGATGGCGTGGTGGTGATCACAGGCTTGCCAAGCCTGCCATCCAGGGTTTAGTTCCCAAGCCATCCTGAGCTGAATGAATAGATGTAGGTGTCTGGTCTTTGTTTGCAGTGGAAAGAGACTCTGGTGTGCCTATACACACACCCACACCCAGAGAGGCACAGACACACACACACACAACACACAACACACATGCACACACACACAAGCACACACATGCAGACACACAAATTTTAAAAATTAAAAACATCAAATGATACTGCCGCATGATGGTTTTAGTCTCTCATAGAGTTTATTTGCCATATGATTCTAAGAAATGTACCCATTAGAAATAAAACATGCAGACTTTAAAAAAATGTTCATAAAAGCTTTATTTATGGGCTGGAGAGTTGGCTCAGCGGTTAAGGCACTTGCCTCTAGTGCCTAAGGCCCTGGGTTCAGTTCCCCAGGACCCACATAAGCCAGACCCACAAGGTGGTGGCCCTGGTGCTCACTTGTGCTCTCTCTCTCTCTCTGTCTCTCTCTCTCTCTCATCTCTCTGCTTGAAAATGAATAAATAAAATATTAAAAAAAGCTTTATTTATAATCACCCCGAATTGGACCCCATCCAGGTCATCTTTAACCTATGATTGGGTCAATGCCCTCGAGGCCAAGACCATCCCAGACGTGCCTGTCTATGGATCACTAGTCAATGACTTCAGGAAGCACAGGGACCCCAGAGAGGTCCCGGCAAGAGCTGGTCACATGGGTCTTAGCATCTAACTTGAACCTTGGCTGGTAATCTCGGGAAGAATTCAGTGGACAACTGTTTACTCTGGGTTAGTTGTCCAAGAACATGGGGACAGTTTTGTGACCGAGTACTTCAGTACATCTTCATTACAGGGAAAGGATTTGTAGGCAGTGTGAACATTAAGAGTAGCAAATATTAGCAATTCCTCCTTTGTTGAGAGTGGGAGGTTTTGGATACTGTATCTTGCACGGAGTGGGCATTTCTGAGGTTCTTTATTGATGTTCAGCAGGGTAATGAGCTGGCTTATCTATAAACACAAGTTCAGTTTGAAATGACCCTGAGGTCTAGCTGTGAACACCAGATCGATTCCTGGATCCCAGCACGCTTTTATCTCTCTCAGGATGAATAAACCGCAATACATATTTATCACCAAAGAATGCTTAGGAAGGAAAAAAAATAAATGAGCTATTAATTTGCACATCAACATAGATTTGTATTTTTCTTAACAATCGCGGTCACTTTGAAAAGACAGCCTGCTGCCAATTTCCGTCTATATAAACACAGGGTTGGGAAAACCATTGATGGAAACTCAGGGTTTTCTGGGTGTTGAAGAAAGAAGTTGCCATGGTGATGTGACATGTGACAGCTTTCGAGGTGATGGCAGTGGACGGTTGACCCGTGACTATGTACGTTGGTTAAAACGAATCGATCTGCCCAAGAAGAAACTGTTATTTCACGAGTTGAAAAAGAGAATACAAATCTCAGCCACACTGCATGCACAATTCCTAGCCCTCCATCTCATGGAATATTCCAGCAATCCCATCGAGGGGGGCCCTCAGCGGGTGGGGGGCAGGGAGGAGGAAAATGGGGTACCAACACAAGACTCATTCATACAGTGTTTCTACTTATTAACAATAAGTAAATTAATTTATTTTTAAAAACTCAGCCAAGATATATGTTTGTGTAGAAGAAAGGGGGGGGGGCAGACCATGGCAAATAAACTCAATTTTACTTTATTTTTTTATTTTTTGGTTTTTTGGTAGGGTCTCGCTCTAGTCCAGGCTGACCTGGAATTCACTGTGTAGTCTCAGGGTGGCCTTGAACTCATGGTGATCCTCCTACCTCTGCCTCCCGAGTGCTGGGATTAAAGGCGTGAGCCACCATGCCCGGCCTCAATTTTACTTTAAATTAATTACACAGTGTCAAACATTTGGAAGAGAATGAACTGACCTAAGTGACTGTGGACCCCAATGCTTTGACTGTAACCTACAAGTCTAAAGACAGAGGAAAATGTATAATTAATAAACCCCAGTTTGCAAGTTTATATTTCTCAGGACTCTATGTTAGGGCTGATAAAACTCCATTCATATTTTGGGATTGAACAACTAAGGGAACACAGACGGTGATTGGGAGATTTCTTGTTGCTGGAGAAAGAAATTATAAAAAAGTGAACAGAATGGAATTCGCGGTATCTATAAGAAGTCATTGAAAAAATCACATACGGTTAATGAGCAGTTACACACAGAGGTAAGCATGCATCTCTGCAGGAACATAGACGTGTACACCTCCACACACATCTGACCCAGATCTCAGTTTCTAACAAGGAAACCAAGGACTTTTGGGGAAATGGTTGGTTTTCTGGCTGAGGCTGAGGAAATACAACAACGCTCTTCTTGGATCATCTTGACATTCCAGAATGTTAGGAATCCTTAAAAGGAGATGGAGAGACATCTAAAGGGGATAAAAAGAAGCCTGAAGGAATTCCAGGGGACCAAAGCTGAAATAATTTCAGCAACAAAGTAAGTAGAGAAGAATATTATACCACAAAAATTAAATTTGCTAGACTTAATTAAAATTGCTAGACTTGAGTGGCGAAATTAAAAACATAATCTTTAAGTATAGTTAATTGGCACATAATTAATGGTTAAAATATAAAACCACTCAGAACATCGATTGCCCCAGGCTAGATCCATGGAAGATTATAAAAGAGGAAGTGAGGGCTGGAGAGATGGCTCAGCAGTTAAGGCACTTGCCTCCAGTGCCTAAGGCCTGGGGTTCAATTCCCCAGGACCCACATAAGCCAGACCCACAAGGTGGTGGCCCTGGTGCGCTCTCTCTCTCTCTCTCTCTCTCTCTCTCTCTCTGATTGAAAATGAATAAATAAAATATTTTAAAAGAGGAAGTGAGAGTTAAAACAGAGACAGGTTCTACACAGGTCTCATAGTCCCTTCCTTGAATAGTTAGTGAACAGGGTCGAAAGACGAGCACCTGGCAGAAGCCACCTGAGCTGGAATAGCAAGACCCATGTCTCCAATAATGCACATCAGTATCTGTGCCTCTGATTATGAAGTCCTCAGAAGAGCCCGTTATTTCTGGGCTAGCCTTCCCAGTAGAGCAAAATTTCAAAAGAAATTCCGAGAGACACTTTTTTTGGGTTTTCGAGGTAGGGTCTCCCTCTAGCCCAGGCTGACCTGGAATTCACTGTCTCAGGGTGGCCTTGAGCTCATGGCGATCCTCCTACCTCTGCCTCCCGAGTGCTACCACGCCCGGCCCGAGAGACACTTTAACAAAGCTCAGTTGAGAGAAATCTCCAAAGTCACGAAAGATAAGGGTGTGGAGAGATCAGAAAAGGCTGGTGGACTTTCACAGGATCATGGTAACTGAATAGAGTGCATACATGTATGCGTATGTGTGTATGTGTTTGTACGCATGATGTGTGTATGTAAGCATGTCTGTGTATGTGTGTATGTATGTATGTGTGTATTATGTGTCTATGTATGTGTGCATGTATGTATATATGTGTGTATGTATGTTTGGATGTATGATGTGTGTATGTATGTGTGTATGCATGCATGTATATATGTGTGTCTATGTATGTATATGTGTATGTATGATGTGTATATGTATGTGTGTATGTATGTATGTGTATGCATGTATGTGTGCATTATTGTATATATGTATGTGTATGCATGTATGTGTATGCATGTTTGTGTGTATTATGTGTCTATGTATGTGTGTGCATGTATGTATATGTGATGTGTGTATGTATGTGTATGTGTTTGTATGATGTATGTGTGTAGGTATGTATGTGTGTATGCATGTATGCATGTATATATGTGTATGTGTGTCTATGTATGTATATGTGTATGTATGATGTGTATATGTATGTGTGGATATGTGTATGTATGTATGTGTGTATATGTATGGTGTGTATATGTATGTGTGTATGTGTGTGTGCATGTATGTGTGTATTATATGCATATATGTATGTGTGTATTATGTGTCTATGTATGTGTGTGCATGTATGTATATATGATGTGTGTATGTATGTGTTTGTATGTATGATGTGTATATGTATGTGTGTATATATGTATGTGTATATGTATGATGTGTATATGTATGTGTGTATGCATGTATGTGTATATTATATGTATATATGTATGTGTGTATGCATGTATGTGTGCATCATTGTATATATGTATGTGTATGCATGTATGTGTGTATTGTGTGTCTCTGGATGTGTGTATATATGTTTGCATGTATTAAAACCATAGTTGAGATTTCTACAGACAAGCTGGTAGGAAGTGAGGCTGGGTCCATCTGGGAAGGAGAACATCTTACAGAATTCCACCGGCAACGGGAACCAAGAGCTCCAAACATTTCACTATTGCACCAAATATTATACTTTGCTTTTTGGTCCCTCAAACAAACCCATGAGGTCTATGCCATTATTTTCCTTTCTAAGGACGAGGCATTTCTTTTTCTCTTATTTGAGAGGGAGGCAGACAGAGAGAGAGAGAGAGAGAGAGAATGAGCACACCAGGGCCTCCAGCCACTCCAGACAAACGAACTCCAGGCACACCACCACCTGTGCGTCTGGCTTCATGTGGGTGCTGGGGAATCAAACTTAGGTCCTTCGGTGCAAACACCTTAACGGCCAAGCCATATCTCATTGCTGGTCTGAGACCACCTGTGTTCGCAGCCTGTTTATCTGACTCTGTGGCCCCTCTGTGAGCTTGCCCCGAGCGCTCATCACCCTCATCACCTGAATGACTGATGACTTGGGGGAAAGCCACGGACTTCCTCTTTTCAGGATGAAAAGCTTCCCTTGCTCTGTGTATTCTCTCAAAGTTTGCATTTTAGTGGCTCATCCATCTCTTCCTTTTTTTTTTTTTTGCTGAGAACTTTCCTGTGCAAACATAGTGCAAACCCACCACATACATTCCCATGGCTATATTAGGTTCCATCCCCATCCCCTTCCACTGAAGGCTCTCTCGGCGGGGAGACCCGGATCCATCAGCCCCTTTGTCTTCTGTTCCTGTGACACTATTTCATAGTTTTTCTCCTGTACTACAGAGCTCTAGAAGGTTCTGAGCCTCTTCATGAGGTTTTAAAGGAATACTGTGGAGGATCCATATGGAGCCCCGCAGAGAAGGACGGATGAACAAGGGACCCACAGTCACAGCCATTCAATCAACACAGCATAAGCCAGTGAGACAGAAATCAATGATTCTCAACACAAAGACCCCTAAGCGCACAACATTAAAGCAGCCTTAATACTCACCCACCATGACTCAGGGAACTGAGCGGAAGAGGGGGCGGAAGGATTGTGAGAGCCTTGGTGGGGGAGATTATCAGAGACATGGCACCCTCAGTAACAACACACTAGGGCTGGAGGAACCGGGCTGACTCTTAGGCTATACTGATCTCACTCTCCGATGGAGATTCTGTTTGTATCTTTCAGAATGCAGCGAGATGTGGCCCATCCAACCCTACCAATGAACTGCAGGTCGATAGCTGACATCCTGACAAGAGATGAGCCACCCCAGACATACCGGGGAGGATCCTTCTGGAACCCTGCAGAGAATGATGGGATGAACAAGTGACTCAGGGCCACAGCCAATCAGCCAACAAAGGATAAACCGAGGAGACAGACACCCATGATTTTCAACAAAACCTAAACCAGAAGTACAGAGACTCCTAAGATCTCAACAATAAAGCAGCCTTAATACTCACCCACCACGACTCAGGGAACTAAGAGGAAGAGGGGCGGAAAGATGGTGAGAGTCGTGGTGGGGGAGACTATCCAGAGGCATGGCAACCCTCAGTATCAACACACTTGGGCCAGGAGAACCTGGCTGAAGACTAGGCTATCCATGGCCCCCTGCCTCAAGGACTGATCCAGACGACCCACAGAGGAGGAGGATATCCAGCGGATTGGGGATGGGGAGGGGGGCATTGGGGAATTGGGGATAACAACTCATTGTTTGCCCACTGAATAATGTAACTCATTACGGTCAATAAATATATATATTAAAATAAAAAAATAAAGGAATTATCCTTGCCGGTATCACACATTATGGATATGTAATCTTGATTCTGAGGCTACAATCCAGTCCATCCAATTCTGAAACCGATCATATATCACATTTCTAAAATGAAGAATCTGATGAAGATGACAAAAGTCACTGCAATCAATCTTCAATGAGCGATACATATTCTAGTCTTTTCTATATACAGCACCATATACATAATGCAAAGTTGTTCTGAAATTGGTGTCTTTTTTTGGTCTTCACTAGCTTTAATTTTCTTGAATTGATTTAGGTTAAGAATGAATGACTTCAAAGCTTGTCCGTTGAACCCTCTTTTGGGTCTTCTGAGGCAGGTCAGGTGTGTTATTGTGTCTATATTTGTTTTGGACCTCTGTTACCAGGTCTTACTCTGTGTGAAGATTTGCTCAGAGTCCAGAATTTCATATTGATTATTTTGCAATTGATTTCACTTCAAAGGTTTTTGGTTTCCTTCATTAAATATGACCCCTGGCAATTTTAACTCGGGATATTAGTTTTAATCATTAAATGTCCCCAAAGAAATGAGCTATTCCTATTTTGCACATGGCTGAAATCTCTTGAAGGAGCTTTCCCCTCTCCCCACTGGCTACAATGATCACACATTAGGATATGTCTTTGGACATCCTCGGCTCTGTTAAGGACAAGACAAAGTGCTGGGTTCTGTTTTCCATATTCAGTAAATCTGAGTATTTTCTAAATGCCTTCCAACATACGCAGTTGCACTATTGAACAGCGTCATGCTTGGGGTGTATCTGAGCCATTCTAGAATGGGTTGTCACAGATGTGGCCCAGGAGTTCATTTATGGATCAGGACCTGCTGGAGAGGGACAGCCTCGTTCAGGAGAGAGTGACAAGACCCTCTATGAAGTATGATATGGTTTCAAGATCCAAGTGACAGCTTGCATGCATCAGCCTGATACGGGTTGCTGATAATTAATATTCACAAGCAACACGGGGAGAGAGAGAGAGAGTTTTGGAATCCTCCCTTCCCCTTCCTCCTACTCTGAATTCTTGTCCTCTAATGCCAAAGAATTGTACACAAGGACAGAATTAAACTTTAATTACCCATTTATTCTAATTTAGTAGATTAGGAAAAGGGGAGTTGGATGGGGAAATTTCCCAGTCACCATGTGGGAAGTTACAGAGTTTTCCTGCCACCAGTGTGGGGAAAACACGTGTCAGAGAGTTCACAGATCTTTTACTATTTAGTTAGATAAACAGCCCAAGAAAAGATAACAGAAAGCTCCCTTTATGAGAAAGAGAGGTTCATGAGAGAAAAGGTCTGGAGCCATCAGCTGGGGTAGGGGACAGGCCTTACCTCCCTGAGGCCTGGGTCAGCAGTCCTTCTACTCCATTGCCATGTGGGGGAAGAGGCCGGCTTCCTCTAGGGAAGCCAGTTTTAAGTCCTCCCCAGGTGAGTCAGAGAGACAGCTGATTGGTTTATATCTGACCAATCAGTTTTAGCACCTAGGCTATAGCTCTAACTAGACACCTCCCATTCAAGGGGAGGGGCTGGAAGGGGAGGGGTGGTCCTTACACACACCTGACTGTCACAAGCCGTCCTTGAAAAGGTCCACACATCTCATCTTTCCTTGGACAAATTCTCCCTCTTATAGTATCATAGAGAACAATGTTCCCTTCTCAATGTCTAATTTTATATTTATAGTGTGAAAGTCATACCGAGTCAGTGCCTGTAGTTAGTTAATAGAGCCAAGACTAATTGTCACTTGTCTGAGGAGAACTTCAGTCTCTGGGCCATAGTTGTAGTGTGATGCCCTAAACAAGTTCTTCTAGTCAAATAAAATTGCACCAACTCATGGCTATTTTCTCCTCCAGTTCCCAAGAAGGAGGAGGACAGGGATTTTTACTTTTTCCAGATAATTCATCCGCAGCTGACCTCGGCTCTTCTTTCTCCTGAGGACTCAGAGTCCCTCCATCATAACCGAGGCTGTCTTTCTTACCACAGGCGTCAGGCATTTCCTGTGCAGTGTGTGAGGGACCCAGGGAGCACCATGACCTGAATCAAGCCAGCACAGATATATTTCTTTTTTTAAAATATTTTATTTATTCATTTTCAAGCAGAGAGAGAGAAAGAGAGAGAGAGAACCACCACCTTGTGGGTCTGGCGTATGCGGGTCCTGGGGAATTGAACCCGGAGCCTTAGGCACTGGAGGCAAGTGCCTTAACTGTTCTCACGCTCTTGTTGTGTGGTTGTATGACTTTCCTCATATGTAAAATTCAATGGTTAATAGTAGTAACTTTATGACACTGTGTTGATGAGGTAGCTGATGGGTAAAACACGGTCTCTGCTCTAGACCACAAATTCAGCAAAACAATAATGATATACTTGCCCCAAAGATCCTTTGAAGGAGTTCACAGATCAGAGCATTCAAGATTCTTACCACATTCCTATTGTATGGAGAGAGAGGAGAGAGAGAGGAGAGAGAAGAGAGAGAGAGGAGAGGAGAGAGGAGAGAGGAGAGAGAAGAGAGGAAGAGGAGAGAGAAGAGAGAGAGGAGAGGAGAGAGGAGAGAGGGGAGAGAGAGAGAGAGAGAGAGAGAGAGAGAACCAGGGCCACCACCTTGTGGGTCTGGCTTTTGTGGGTCCTGGGGAATTGAACCCGGGGCCTTAGGCACTGGAGGCAAGTGCCTTAACCACCGAGCCATCTCTCCAGCCCTATTTCTGATTTCTTGAAGACAGTCATTCTGGCTGGTGTGAGACGGAGTCTTGATGTAGCTTTGGTTCACAAAGATGTTGGCTGTTGTAGATGTTCACAAGACATTTGTGTTTCACTTGACAAGTTCAGTTCATTTGCCCATTTATTGATCGGATTACTTGCTCTTTTGGAGCTTAATATTTTTGCTTTTTACTGTATTTTAGATATTCACCCCTGTCAGAGCAATTGGCAACAATTTCCACCCTTTCTGGGTGTTCCACCTTGCTTACTGTTTCGCTGTCAGAGGTGAAGAATCCCTTTTACCTTTGCTCCTTACCTGGCTATTGGGCCGCTGATCACTACGTCCTCACTTGTGTTTATGTCCTGAAGCCTTTTCTCAAGTTTGCTCCAAGGTTTTGCTCTGTGTTGAGCTGATTCTCCTGCAGGGAGACAGAGGAGAATCTTCTTTTTCTTTCTTTTTTTATTGTCCATAATGAGTTACATTGTTTAGTGGGCCAACAATGAGCTGTTATCCCCAATTCCCTGCTGCCCTCCCCTCCCCACTTCCCTGGATAACCTCCTCCATGGGTCATCTGGATCAGTCCTTGTGACAGGGGACCATGGAGAGCCCAGTCTTCAGCCGGGTTCTCCTGACCCAAGTGTGTTGTTACAGAGGGGTGCCATGTCTCTGGATCGTCTCCCCCACCACGGCTCTCACAATCTTTCTGCCCCTCTTCCGCTCAGTTCCCTGAGTCGTGGTGGGTGAGTATTGAGGCTGCTTTAATGTTGTGAGCTTAGGGGTCCTTGTGTCGAAAATTCTTGGTTTCTGTCTCATTGGCCTATCCTGTGTTGATTGAATGACTGTGGTTATAGGTCCCTTGTTCATCTGTCATTGTCTGCTGGGTTCCCTATGGATCCTCCCCGATATGACTGTGGTGGCTCCTCTCTTGCCAGGATCTCAGCTTTCTGCCTGCAGTTGGTTGGTAGGGTTACATGGGCCACAGCTCTCTCGCTGCATCCTGAAAAATACAAACACAGTCTCCATCGGAGAGTGAGATCAGTCTAGGTTAACAAATATACACCATTCTGGATTACCTAGAATCTATTTTTAGAAGCCTCCCCATCAGTCGCTCGCATAGTGCATCTTTTCTTGGGAGCCCAAGAGTATGGGATCCTGTGCATATTGCCCTGAATCCCCAGTTCCAATCAAGGGTTCCCCCTCACTGAGTGGAATATTTGGCCAAATTTAATAGCTGTTGATTGTCTCCCCCAGGCCCAGGGTCTTCCATTGCACAAGTGCTCCTTTCTTGGTTTGCTTTTCTCTCCCAGTAGGAGGTGTGGTCAGCCTACTCATGGCTGCAGACTGTGTTTCATGCCAGTGGTCTGTTTACTCCAGCTGTTGTTGTTCAGCTTCCCCTGGCAGCTTGTGTGTGGCAGCCTTCCAGCACTGCACTAACTGCCATCTGGGGGCTGGTTACCATTCCAGACCTCGCTGGGACTCTCAATGAAGATCAATGGCATTCTGTGGTTCCTTCAGCAACAGGATTTTGTCTCAGGCCTGGGGAGGGCGTTCAAGAGCCTTGACAGAATTCTGTCTTGTTTTTGGAACCTTTGGTCAACAGCTCAGTGAGGGAAGGGACCGGTGGCTGGGACCCAGGGCTGTTAGGCTGCTCAATTATTCACAGACTTAGACCTTCTCCCCTACTACTCACGGCCCCT
>PVHP010042670.1:0-14862 GCA_004024765.1 Zapus hudsonius
GAGGAAGAGGACGAGGAGGAGGAGAAAAGAAAGAAAAAGAAATCTTCTACTAGAATACTACATTAATAATTCTAGCAGGTAAGACCCATAACTAAATGTTAAAAAAAATTAACAAAACCATGAGGAAAATCAAAGTATTTGCATAGACTCAAAGTAGTTTCTCTACAACAGTATTAATTACAGTCCTTGGTTTAACATTCGTTCACAATTCTTTGATACTCTTTCCCCCAGAACAGGAAGCTCAATCACATTCCATTGAGAGAGTTTGGGCTTCATTTAGTGACTGGCTTCTAGAAAACAGAATTTGGAGAGGGAAAACTGGTAACTCATGGGGGCTAGAGTGGATGACCAGCATGTGCAAAGCCCTTGCTTTGATTCACAGCACCCCATAAAACCAGGAGACTTGTGCCTGTAATCCCAGCTCTCCGGAGACAGAGGCAAGCGGATTGCCACCAAAGGTTAAGGCTAGCCTGGCCTACATAGTGAGCTAGTTCCAGGACTACATAGTGAGCTCCTGCCTCACAAGAACCAAACAAAGAAAACAACTTCCTGGTGTGGTGACGCATACCTTAATCCCAGCACTCAGGAGGCAGAAGTAGGAGGATCACTGTGAGTTTGAGGCCAGCCTTGGTCTACAGAGTGAGTTCCAGGTCAGCCTGGGTTGGAATGAGTCCCTACCTTAACAAAAACCAACCAAACAAACAAAAAACTCTACAGTGGAAACACCTGACAGACATCACCCAAAGAAGTGAACAAGGTCATCATCAGTAATGAATCAATAAGCCATGTTGATATCATGTACTTCCTGAGATGATGATGAGAGCAGTCCATTCCTATAGTGTTCATCCCCCCAAATCCATGAACCAAAGTCATCATACCTCACACAAAACCAAACCTGGGCAGTAGTCTTCAAAAATCAAGGTCATGGGACTGGATTCAGTGCTTGTTGCACAAACATGAGGACCTGAGCTTTCAAATTCGGCCAAATTTTCCACTTAGTGAGGGGGACCCCTTGTCTGGAACTAGGGATTCAGGGCGATAGGCACCGGATCCAGTAATCTTGGGCTCCCAAAACAAGATGCACTATGGGAGCGAGTGACAGGGAGGCTACTAAAAATAGAATCTAGGTAATCCAGAATTGTGTATATTTGTTAACCTACACTGATCTCACTCTCCGATGGAGATTGTGTTTGTATTTTTCATGATGCAACGAGAGAGCTGGGGCCCATCTAACCCTGCCAACCGACTGTAGGCCGATACCTGAGATTCTGGCAAGAGAGGAGCCACCACAGTCATACCGTGGAGGATCCATATCGAACCCCACAGAGAATGTCAGGATGAACGAGGGACCCACAGCCACAGCCATTAAATCAACACAGGATAAGCCAGTGAGACAGAAACCAAAGATCTTAGACACAAAGACCCCTAAACTCACAACCTTAAAGCAGCCTTAATACTCATCCACCATGACTCAGGGAACTGAGCGGAAGAGGGGGCAGAAAGATTGTGAGAGCCGTGGTGGGGGAAACTATCCAGAGGCATGGCCAGGAGAACCTGGCTGAATACTAGGCTATCCATGGTCCCCTGTCACAAGGACTGATCCGGACGACCCATGGAGGAGGTTATCCAGTGGTTTGGGGAAGGGGGGGCAGTGGGGAATTGGGGATAACAGCTCATTGTTTGCCCACTGGATAATGTAACTCATTATGGACAATAAAAAATATTTTTAAAATAAAAAAAACTATCACAAGCACACATACAAACATGCATACAAACAAATACACACATACATACATACTCAAAAATTAAAAATTTAAAAAAGAAATGCAGGTCTGGAGAAATGGTTCAGCAGCTCAGGCACTTGCCTCCAATGCCTAAGGGGCTGGGTTCAATTCCCCAGTACCCATGTAAAGTCAGATGCACAAAGTGGCGCATGCATCTGCAGTTTGCAGTGGCTAAAGGCCCTGGTGTGCCGGTTCTCATTCTCTCATCTATCTATCTATCTATCTATCTATCTATCTATCTATCTATCTATCTATCTATCTATCTATCTATCTATCCATCCATCCATCTATCTATCTATCTATTTATTTATCTATCTATCTATCTATCTATCTATCTATCTATCTATCTATCTATCTACCTACCTACATATCTATCTCTGTGTGTAAATCAATCAATCAATAGGGAAAACATAAAGGAAGCTCATGAGGGTGTCTATTGTCTATATTTATGAAAAAAATTAAAGTTACAATAAAAATAAAATCATATAAAAAGCACTCTGCCCTAAAGGAAAGGAAACATGATCTCAGGAGAACAAAGGAAAATGGAAGCTAAGCGAGAGAATGTTGTCATACCTACAGTGTACAATGTACAGTGGTACACTGGAGGCTGAGGAAGGCCACAGGCTTGGGGGCAGCCAGAGCTACCTAGCAAGACCCTGTCTCAAGTAAATAAATAAACAAAAATAAATAAGACATCTGAGTAAATAAATACATATAATGTACATAAATAAAACATTTTCCTTTAAGATCATAATAGAAAGCCAGCCATGATGATGTGTGCTTGTGATCCATGTACTCAGGATACCGGGGAAAGGATGAAGCTCAAGGCAAGATCTTAAATGAATCATATAATTTTATAGAAAATATCAAATTGCTCTACTCAGGGATTTTACAACAGTTTACCATGCAACATTAAAAAAAAAAAAAGATCTGCCTCTAGCCAGGCCCAGCGGCATATAGCTACAATCTCATCTACTCAGGAGATAGAGTTTCAGGCCAGCCTGAGCTACGTAGGGAGATTTGGTCTCGTTTCTGTTGTATTCATTACATTTAGGCATCAAGTTAGTGTAAATGGACTTTCAAGCAATGTGATATGTCTTCTCAAATAATCAGAACTTTTGTGTTTTTTAGTAGAATTTTAAAGTTTATATATTTACTCATGTTGGGTCTGTGTGCATGCAAATGATGAGGTAAGAACCAAATGAGGTCAGAAGCAGAAAAAAAATTTATTGCCGTGGACTTGCAAGCTAATTGATTAGGGACACAGCCAGACTCGGGAGCTAGAACTGTGTCCCCAAAGTGTTGACTCACAGGCTTTTTAAAGAGAAAAACCACAAACAGGTGCTGGCCAGTGGCCCGAGGGAGGAGTTGGGGAATCTTTTAACAGGATTGGGCAGGTCCAGGTGAGGAGATGTCCTGGGGTCCACTCTTAGGAACAGGTGGTCTCAGAATCAGGATGTTGGCAAACTCTGCCATGGTGACTTTAACAGGATTGGTTGGACCCAGGGGAGGGGGGAGGGTAGCAGGGACCTGCAGTTACAGTAGCAGCTAGAATGATAGTACATTCATCAACTTGACATGGTTGCTGAGGAAACTAGAAACAGGTAGGTTATTTTGACCTAGGTACTGGGGAAACTAGGAGCTGATTGGTTGGGTTGGGGGCCCAGGATAGTTGGCAGTTTTTCCTGGAACAAGGTGTTACAGAGAAGTCCTAACAGTTAACAAAATGGAAGCACTCTGGCCAACCCTAGCCCTTCAATTCATTCATTCATTTAGTGACAGTCTCATGTAGCCCAGATTGGTCTCAAACTCACCATATTTTTATTTATTTATTTGCAAGGAGAGAGAGAGGCAGAGAGAGAGAGAGAGAGAGAGAGAGAGAGAGAGAGAGAAAGAGACAGAGAGATTGGTCATGCAAGGGCTTCGAGCTGCTGCAAACAAACTCCAGATGTATCCACCACTGTACATCTGGCTTTACTTGGGTGGGGAATTGAACTCAGGCACTGCAGGCAAGTGCCTTAATTACTGAGCCATCTCTCCAGCCTCAAACTCGCTATATAGTTGAGAATGACCTGGACCTTCTGATCCTCCTGCCTCTACCTTCCAAGTACTGGGATTGCAGGCATGTGTCACCATAGCCCATTGATGCAGCACTAGGGACTGAACCATGGATTCGTGAATGCTAGGCAAGCTGTCTGGCAACTGAGTTACATTTCCAACCCCATAACGGTTGAATTCATAAGTATATTGCATATACCTCATTGTTTATTCCTAATTGTTTACATTTTCTATTTCATTGTTGTTTTTATTTCTGTCATTGTAACTGGACTTTTCCTGTCAGCTTTCATAAGTAGTTATTTGCAAATGTAAAGTCTATATTTTGGATATAAATTTCAAAACACACACTTCAGTGAATTAATTTTCTGCTCACAATAGTTTGGTTTTAAAATTAGGCTAGGGACTGGGGAGATAGCACAGTGGTTTTTCAGTTTCCGAATACCTACATAAAGCCAGATGCACAAATGAGTGCATGCACCTGGAATTCGTTTGCAGGGGCAAGAGGACCTGGTATGCCCATTCTCTCTCTCTCTCTCTCTCTCTCTCTCTCTCTCTCTCTCTCTCTCTCTCTCTTTCTCTCTCTCTCTCTCCTCCCTCCCCACCTCTCTCTCAAATAAATAAATAACTTTTTTAAAAGAATAAAAATCAGGGCTGGAGAGATGGCTAAGTGGTTAAGGCACTTGCCTCCAGTGCCTAAGGTCCCGGGTTCAATTCCCCAGTAACCACATATGCCAGACCCACAAGGTGGTGGCCCTGGTGCTCTCCCCCCCCCTCTCTCTATCTATCTCCCTGCTTGAAAATGAATAAAATATTTTTTAAAAAAAGAATAAAGATCAGGCTGGGCATAGTAACACAAGCCTGTAATCCCAGCATGTGGGAGGCTGAGGTAAGAGGATCTTGCCTCAAAATGCAATAAATAAATGAATGAATGCTTTCAGCTGGGCAGCGATAGGTAATCTTTGGCTCCATAATGAGTTCAAGGCCAGTCTGGGCCACATGTCACCTTGTCTCAAAAAAAAAAAAAAAGAATAAGCAAAGGGGAGGGAGCAAATTTAAGGGGAAAGAGAGGATGGAGGGAGAGAGAGAGGAAAAAATATTATTTTATTTTGTATTTTAAGGCTCTTTAGGCACTCACCAAAACGGAGTGAACCTTCAGGGCAGTGTCTCACCATCCTGCTTCCCCCCACCACCCACTGTCCCGCATGCTCCAATGGAGGTGTGCATATTGATGTCTGTAGTTCACCTGTGGGCTCCCTCCTGGCGCCCTGGTATATTGTGTGGGTTTGGACGAATGCATAGAGACACGTTCACACACGTACCCATGGCTGTTCCATATGACCACATGGAACAGGCTCTCAGCCTGAAAGCATCCTTGGTGAGCGATCACTCGTCATCCTACTGTCTCCATAGTCTGTGCCGGTCTAAGGTTCGAGTGCATTTAGACAAATGCCAAAGGGCTTACTGGCTAAATCTGTTTAGTTTTGTAAGAACTTGTCAAAGAGTCTTTCAAACTGGCTGGGCCATTTGACCCTCCCACCCAAACAAATGCCACTTCTGTGGCCTCTCATTGCTCCCCGGCGTCTGCAGGGCTTCTCATTTCAAGTCTTCTGGGGGTTCCAGGTATAAAATTATGCAATCTGGATATAATTTCTCTCCTTTCTCATTTCTGAATCTTCGAGTTCTAGCTCTTGCTAAATCTAGAAAATGCTGACTAATAGCTGTGAAATAGTTACATCTCTCATGTTCCCGACTTTGTCCCTATTAAGTGAGATAACCAGACCTTATCATATTGAGGAACTAGACACCTATGCCTATAATGAGTGTCTACTAAGAATAAATTGGTGAATTTTTCAAAACCTCTGCAGATTATCATAGATTTTCTTTTGAGGAAGGGTCTCCTTCTATCCCAGCCTGACATGGAATTCACCTTGTGAATTCACTCAATGTGGCCTCGAACTCATGGCGATCTGGGATTAAAGACATGTGCCACCATGCCCGGCTGATCGTAAATGTTTTTATTTTTCAGTGGTTTTGAGAGTTTGGTTTTGAGACAGGATCTATGCTGTAGCCTAGTCTGGCCTGGAATACCTTATATTACCCAGGATGGCTTCAAATTTGTGGTCCTCTTGCCTCAGCCTCTCAGTTTGAAACACCATAACCAGATGAACCATTCTTATATTCCTGGAAGGTAATTTAAAAACAAAACAAAACTAAACTAAACAAGACCTTTTTTTTTTTTTGAGCCCGACATGGAACATAATGTATATGCTTGTGATCCCAGCACTTGGAAGACTGAGACAGGAGGATTACAAACTCAAGGACAGCTTGTAGCCTCACTGCATAGCAAGATCCTGTCTCAAAATGCAAATGAAAAAAGCTAGGTAGATGGCTCAGCAATTAAAGTGCCTGCTTGCAAAGCCCGATGGCCTGCTTCAATTCCCCAGCACTGCATAAAGCCAGATGTGCAAAGTGGCACATGTGTCTGGAGTTAGTGTGAAGAAAGACCCAAGAGACTCTGGCGGGTCCATGCTCACTCTCTCTCCCCCCTTCCTGGCAAATAAATAAATAAAATCTTTTTAAAAAACAAATAAAAAATACTTCTTGACTTTCTCTCGATCTCTCTCTTAGTAGCTTTTACAAATATTTATGTATTTACAAGCAGAGAGAGAGAGAAGAGAGAGAGAGAATAGGTGTGTGAGTACCTCTAGCAAATGAACTCCAGATGCATGTGCCACTTTGTGCATCTGGCTTTATGTGGGCACTGTGGAATTGAACCCGGGTCATTAGGCTTTGCAGGCAAGTGCCTTAACTGCTGAGCTATCTCCCCAGCCTTTAGTAGCTTTTTGAAAGCAGCTACAAGTTTTTTGTCTGAGTCTCTGAAAAAGCGTACAGACATGAGAAAGCAGTTCATGAAGTGCTCCAAGTTCTTCTATGCATGAGAAGCCCCAGGTCTCTCCCTGGAGAGAGCTCCTTAGAGAAGCCCCTGTGACAGATACAGTTTTGCTGAGCTTTAGGTCTACCAAGGGCACTTTTTGCTGAGGACCTACCTGAGGCCCCACCCAGCCTTCCCGTGAGTCACCCCAACTCCTAGGGTCACCAGGTAATTCTGTTAATGATCTGAGATCTTTCTGATGTTTCTCAACTTGTTTTACAATACTGGGGGCCCAAGGCTAGCCCTGGTGGCAAGGAACAGAAGGTCAGGGCATGACATGTCCTTGGAGAGTCTTGAGAAATGCTTCCTGGACTCAGCCAGGAAGTCTCCTGACTGGAGGCCTCATTCTGCAAATGTGACCTATGCGATGGCCAACTCCACCTTGTAATTCTGATGCCATCTTCCCAGCTTTCCCTTCCCAGCCTGAAACCCTGACCCAAAGTCCTTGGCAGCAAGTCCTGTGGGTCAGTAAGTAGATTCCAGCAAGCTGGGCTCTCTTCCCCACACAGTCCTGGCTTCTGGGTCACCGCATCGCCAGGGCTGCCCAGATGAAACCACAGAATGGCTAAGTGTTTAGATAAAGTCAAAAGGAGAGCTCTCAGGGTAGGAGACACACCAAACATTAGGAAAACAATATGAAACTGTCAAACTTGGGTTGTTAAGCTTTGCAGACAAGCACCTTAACCACTGAGACATCTCTCCAGCCCCTAATCAATGTTTGACATAATCCAATGAAATATTTCAATTAAAATGTTGTTGGTAGCCAAGGTAGTGGCACATACCTTTAATCCCAGCACTAGGGAGGCAGAGGTAGGAGGATCACTGTGAGTTCGAGGCCACCCTGAGACTACATAGTGAATTCCAGGTCATTTTTCTTTCAAAAAAAATCAGACCTAAAAAATCTGTTTTTGAGACCCAAATAATCCCAGAACCAAGTCTGTGGTGCCATCTAGTGGTCACAAGGGAACAGAGCTGACCGGTGGAGCTTTCATTGGGAATCAGGCCCCTCCTTCTGCAAGACAGGCACATTGTTAGACCCATTTTCGAGGGAGAAAAGTCTTTAGGGATGTGAGTGAAGCCAGGTCCTCCACTGAGGAAGGCAGAGCCGAATTAACTGTGAGAGCCGGAACGCTTCCTACCCAGACAGGTTTATCCACACGCCCTCTGTAGTCCAATTAAAGGCACCATTAGTTATGAAAAAGAGAAAATTGAGACTTATTCAGT
This sequence comes from Zapus hudsonius, assembly GCA_004024765.1. Lineage (NCBI taxonomy): Eukaryota > Metazoa > Chordata > Mammalia > Rodentia > Dipodidae > Zapus > Zapus hudsonius. Next base: position 7,999 of record PVHP010042670.1, read on the forward strand.
GAAGTGCAGGCCTTTAATCCCAGCACTTGGGAGGGAGAGGTAGGAGGATCGCTGTGAGTTCGAGGCCAACCTAAAACTACATAGTGAATTCCAGGTTAGCCTGGGCCAGAGTGAGACCCAACTTGGAAAAAAAACTCAAAAAAAAAAAAAAACCCTCAACCCCCCCCAAAAAAAAAGAAAGAAAAGAAGAAAAGGAATGCAGAGGCCTGGAGATGCCCTGAAGCCCATCTTTGGGTCCTAATGGAGGTGTGGCTTAGAGAGCCATCGGTGGGCATAAGCAGGCAGTCGTGGTCCAGGCGTGGGCTCAGCTCTGTCTCTCCTGTGAAGGTGATCTGACAAGTTCACCCTCTGGCTGGTCACGGCGTGAGGTTGCTGGGGAAAGTTCCATCTCTTGCAGTAAGTTGTTTCAATAGCCTGATAGCCAAAGGGAAGATCCTCATTCCTGTCAGGAGCTCAGGAATGGCGGTGGCTGAAGCTGCCCTTCCCACTGTGGGGAGAAGATGAGAAGACAGGGCGCCCAGGAGAGAGACCCAAATGCTAGAGGTCCCAGTAAGAGCCGCTGAGGGCACGGAGACCTGAAAATCTCAGCACCCACCACAGCACGATGTGGGAACCATTATGGCATGTGTTAAACTGCTTTTAAGTGGAGTAAAAAAAAACCACAATTAAAAGCAATTTTTAAATTTTTTTAAAAGCCCGGTATGTTGGCACATGCCTGTAGTCCCAGCTCTTGGGAGGCAGAGGAGGGATCTCTAGTTCAAGGCCAGCATGGGCTACATTAAAAAAAAACGTGCACTATAAAGTATATATATTAAGTCTTTTTCTGTACTTTTTTTTTTTAGAGGCAGGGTCTCACTCTAGGCCAGGCTAACCTAGAGCTCACTCTGTAGCCCCAGGCTGGGCTTTGAATTCACCTCCATCCTCCTACCTCTGCCTCCCAAGTGCTGGGATTAAAGGGATATACCATCATACCGGATGTAATTCATATGTCTTGTGAAACGCATGCTGGAGCATTCTTCGTAAAAAAAAACAATGTTTGTTTTAAAAATATTTTAAAATTTTATTTTATTTGCAGGCAGAAAGAGACATAGAGAAGAAAAGAAGAAAAGAAGAAGAAGAAGAAAGAGAGAGGGGGGGGGAGGATGGGTACGCTAGGGCCTCCAGCCACTGCAGACAAGCTCCAGAAGCAGGAGGTCACTTTGTGCATCTGGCCTCATGCGGGTACTGCGGGGATCAAGCAGGATAATTGGGCTTTACAGGCAAGTGCCTCAACTGTGGAGCCATCTCCCCAGCCATCGATGTGTTTTTGAACTAGTTTTATTTACTTATTTGCAAGCAGAGAGAAATAGAAGAGAGACAGAGAGAATGGGCATGGCAGGGGCTCCAGCAGCTGCAGACTCTTGATGTATGTACCATTGTGATGCCAGTACTGAGAAATCAAACTTGGGTTGTTAAGCTTTGCAGGCAAGCACCTTAACCACGGAGCCATCTCTCCAGCCCCTAATCAATGTTTGGCATAATCCAATGAAATATTTTAATTAAAATGTTGTTGGGCCGGGTGTGGTGGCACACGCCTTTAATCCCAGCACTCGGGAGGCAGAGGTAGGAGGATCACCATGAGTTCGAGGCCACCTTGAGACTACATAGTGAATTCCAGGTCAGCCTGGGCTAGAGTGAGACCCTACCTCGAAAAACCAAAAAAATAAAAATAAAATGTTGTTGGTAGCCAGGTGTGGTGGCTCAAGCCTTTAATCCAAGCACTCGAGAGGCAGAGGTAGGAGGATCACTGTGAGTTCGAGGCCATCCTGAGGCTACATAGTGAATTCCAGGTCAGCCTGGGCTACAGCCTACAGCCAGACCCTACCTTGAAAAAAACAAAACAAAAAAAAGTGTTGTTGGTAATAAAAACATCCTTTGAATGGCAGGTAGGAATGCTGGCTGCTGCCCCCCTACCCCCACACCCAGAGGCGCAGGGAAACAGCACTGTCATGGGCTGAGGATGGCAAAGCTGAAGCCTCCACAGGCCCATCAGACAGCCAGTGGTCTGGTGCAGAGATCCTGAGGGCTCACACCTCAGGACTCTGTCTGTGTCAGGTGACCTGCCTCTAAGACACTGTGTGGAGTGTCAGATGAGGAACCTTGCTCAGGGTGGCGCTTTTAGTTGGTGGACAGCCCAGCTCTTCTGGCCCCTCAAGGAAATTGTGGCCCTGCTGCAGTCACTGCCTTGTGACTTGGCCAGTTAGGAAAACCACAGAGGGAACTGAGCCTGGACACGAGCCGAGCAGGAACAGCTGGTACTTCTCATGCAGGACTTGGGGGGAAAAAGAAGAGATGGAGGCAGCTTGTCTTGTGGGCTCCGGGTCAGGCTCCAGGTTCGTAAAGTCCTCATACTCTTTGGGCTAGGTCCTAGTTGCAGATGGTGGCTATGAGAGAGGGAAGATGAAAGGAGAGGAGGACAAGGGAAGGGGACAGGGAGTCCTAAGGGAGGAAGGAGGAAGGAAGACCTCACGTGCAGAAGAAAGGCTGTCTCAGGTTGCCCAGAACCCCACAAGTGTTAGCATAATCCAATGTGGTTTCTCATCCCAACTGTCACGTGTCTATCTGGATCCTCTAAATTGTGCACATATATTACCTTGGTTTAAAAATGTAAATAAAGACTGGGCATGGTGGCACACACTGGAAGCTGAGGTAGGAAGGTCACAGTGAGTTAGAGGCCAGCCTGGGGTTACAAAGTGAGTCCCAGGTAGGGGCTGGGGAGAAGGCTCAGTGTGGAAGAGGGCCTACCATAAATATTTCAGCCCGTGTTTGACTCCCCAAAACCTGTATAAACAGTTGGCTGTGACCACACACATCTTTAATCCCAGTCCTGTGGGGAATAAAGACTGGAGAATGACCAGGCTCATGAAAACCACAGCTCTGTGTTCAAAGAGAGACTCCTTCTCAAGGAAACACATAAACGAGGAAGGACACCCCCACGTGCCTGCCAGCACATCTGATCATACACATGCATACATCACATAAACACACACATACCACACACACCACATGCACATGCGAAAAAATGGGGCTGGAGAGATGGCTCAGGGGATAAAGCACCAGCCGCTTAGTTGGAGTACCTGAGTTTGATCCTGAGTCCTGTGTGAAAAGCTGGAAGTCTTAATGGGCTCTGTCACCCTAGTATGCTGATCCATGATAGAGAGATGGGAGGCAGAGACAGGAGAATGTTCCGGAAGCTCAACATAAACCCAGCAAAGGGCAGCAGATGAGAATACAGAGCAAGAAACCCAGCCTCAAATATGGTAGATCAGCGAGAACCAACCCCAAAGTTGTCCTCTGACACACTCTCTATCTCTCTCTCTCTCTCTCTCAAATAAATAATAATCATGTGGGCATAGTCAGTGGCACATGACTGTAATCCTTCCAAGTACTGACTTGGAGACTGAGGTTCATGAATTCAAGTCTATTATATATCAAGACTCAAAAAGAAGAAAAGAAAAAAGTGGAAGCTGGAGAGATGGGTCAGTGGTCTAACTTGCTTGCAATGTTTCACAGCCTGGGGTTCCATTCCCCAGTACCCATGTAAAGCCAGACACACAAAGTGGTGCATGTGTCCAGAGTTTGTTTGCAGTGACACGAGGCCCTTGCATGCCTATTTTCTCTCTCCTTTCCTCTATTTTTCTCTCTCATATAAATAAAAATATCGCCCAGGTGTAGTAGCACACACCTTTAGTCCCAGCACTTGGGAGGCAGAGGTAGAATGAGTTTGAGGACACCCTGAGACTACATAGTGAATCCTGGACAGCCTGGGCTAGAGCAAGATCCTACCTAGAAAAGCCAATGGGAAAAAAATTAAAGAAAAGGTGTATTAAAGCAGGGCAGACTTCAACTAGACACAGGGAAATTAAGGAATGGCAAAGCAAAACCATCCTGGCAATTAGAGCTGTAAAGATGCCTGGGAGCAGGTGGTGTCTTCCAGAGTCGGAAAAAAATGGGCCAGAGTTTGGGGACTAGGAAGACTGCTCAGTGGTTAAAATTGTTTGTGTGAAAACTGGCTCTTTAAAATATAGCATTAAGAAAGTGAGCTGGGCTGGGGTAGGTATGGTGGCACACGCCTTTGATCCCAATGCTTGGGAGGCAGAGGTAGGAAGATCACTGTGGTTTGAAGCCAACCTCAGAATACATAGTGAATTCCATTCCAGGTGAGCCTGGGCTATAGCGAGACCCTACCTAGAAAAAAAGAAAGAAAGAAAGAAAGAAAGTGATCTGGGGCTAGAGAGATGGCTCAAAGGTTAAAAGTACTTGCATGCAAAGCCTGATGGCTTGGCTTCAATCCCCCAGTACCAAGGTAAAGCCAGATGCACAAACTGGTGCATGCATCTGGAATTTGTTTGCAGTGGCAAAAGGCCTTGGCACACCCATTTTCGTTCTCTTGAATAAATAAATAAACATTTTTTGTAAAAAGAAAGTGAGCTGGGCATGATATTGAACACATATAATCCCAGCATATGAGATATGGATAAAGGAGGATCAGGAGTTCAAGGTTATCCTCTGCTACATAATGAGTTTCAGACCAGGCCAGCCTGGACTATGTGAGACCCTATCTAAAAAGAAAAGAAAGAGGCCAGGCATGGTGGCATACACCTTTAATCCCAGCACTTAGTAGGAAGATCATCACGAGTTTGAAGCCACCCTGAGACTTATTTAGTGAGTTCTAGGTCAGCCTGGGTAAGTGATACCCTACCTAAAAAAAAAAAAAAAAGCCAAAGGAAGGGTAGGACTGCTTACAACACAAACTTCCAGACACAAAATGGCCTTGATGTTCATGATTTCACAGTGCCTGATAATAGTACACATTATGTGGGGGGAGGGGAAAGACAGTGACACGGAAACAAAACAGAGACTAATTGAGAGGGAATCATAATGGCTTATGATCTATGATTATGGAAGCTATCAATAAAAAGTTTAAAAAAGGAGAGAATAAGAGAGCAGAGTTGCAAAGCCAAATTACAAAGCACCATGAACTTTCATACATCTCCCATAGAAATCAAATAGTACAGCTGCTTTGCAAAACAGTTTGATGGCTTCCTGTAAAATTAAAGAGAGACTCTAGCTAAGCCTACACGTGCAAACCTGCAATATTAGCGACTTGGGAGGCTAAAGCAGGAAGGTAATAAGTTCCAGACTAGCCTGGGCTACAGTGAGATTTTTAGGTTAGTGAGATCCTGTCTTAAAATGTAAAAAGAGAGCAAGGGATATAGCTCAGTGAGAGAGCACTTGGCTAGCATTGAAAGCCCCTGGGTTGAACCTTTAGTACTGACAAAGGGAAGAGGTCACCATCTAACAAGCCAGCCTAGGAATGAAAACATGGGAACACAAAGGCTTTTATAGGTATGTGTAATTCACTTTATTCACAGTATCTCCCAGTTGGAAACAACCCAAACGCCCTCCTTTGGGGTTCGGAGAGGGTGCCTCCACATCACCCACAAGGTCCAAATGGACAAACAACCTGTGGCATGGCCATTGTCATGGTTTGATACAGGTGTCCCCCACAAACAACTGAATGTGTTCTGATAGATCGATCCTCAGCTGATGGCAATTCGGGAATTAGAACCTCACTAGAGCTGTGTTGTCGAGGGTGGGCTTATGGGGTTATAAGCCAGCTTCCCCTTGCCAGTATTTGGCACACCTTCCTGCCGCTGTTTGCAGTGCTGTGGCAGAGGTGATGTCCAGCCCTCTGCTCATGCCATCGTTTTCCCTGCCAGAATGGAGTCTCCCCTCCAGTCCGTAAGCCAAATAAACCCATTCCTCTACAAGCCGCTTTTGTTTGGGTTCTTCCCGTGCAGCAACTAAGAAGCTGACCCCAACAGTTTTGGTACCAGGACGTGGGGTCATCTGTTGCTGCTAGAACCCTGATCTTGTGGCTTTGGTCTTCTGGAAGTGATCTACAGGAGGAATGTGGAAGGACTTGAAATCTCAGCCTAAGAGATGCCTCACAGTGTTGTGAGTACAGCTTCATGGATCATTCTGGTCAGAGTTGAAAGACCTGAATGTAATGAGAACTATGGACTGTGAGGTTTGGCTTATGAGGGTGAGAAAGAACTTTGTCAGGACTGTGCCAGAAGCAGTTTGTGTGAGAGGCTTGTTGCATTCTGCCTGCCTGTGTCCTGGAAACCTGTGCAGGGTTGCTTTACGTAAAGATGAACTGGTGTGAGCAGATGGAGATGGCACAGAAAGAAAGATCTTTGGGTCGAAACTGCTGCCCGTTCACCTGCAGTTGTTTGAGAGATGAAAACCATTGAGATTGGGCCAGCTGGTCTGCATTAGAACAACAGGAAGAATGTGGACTTTTTGAAGGAAGGGACCTGAATGCTTTGTTCCCCCCTGGATTAACAAGTTGGTAGCCCACCTGGTTCTGTGGAGTATGGCAAATGTAAGAAGAGAGGGTCATTGGATTTGCAACACAGTTTTGTTTTTGAAAAATGGCCATCAGCATGTGAAGCAGGTATGCTAGGTTGCCTGCATGGAGCCCAATGGAGCCATGAGGATGAACTGTGGGTTGCAATGGAGACCCAGTGAATTCCAGGACTATGGATGGGTGCCAAGGCGAGCTGCCAGTACCGGATGATGTTTTTCCCGGACTGTGACTAGCCGAGCTGGAGGGGCGGAATTGAATCTCCAAGAGACTTGTGTTATTGGTTAAGAATCATTGAGCTTGGAGTTAGAGATTGATGGTGCCCTGTTTTTCTTAAATCTTGTATTGGTCAATCTGTTTTTGCTGTGCCTCATGTTTTGCATTGTGAATGTTCTGTGCCATTATGGGTTTATTTTTGGTATTATGGCTCAGTTGAAAGCTGTGGGGACTTA
>PVHP010042671.1:0-14827 GCA_004024765.1 Zapus hudsonius
TTAGATGGGCCCCAGCTCTCTCGCTGCATCCTGAAAAATACAAACACAATTGCCTCTGGCGAGCACGGTCCTCAATGGAAGCTTCCACTGGTGAGAATCGTGTGCTGGGAGGTATCTGCGGCTCAGAGCGTGACTGCAGCTTATGTCCACGACCTGGATCCCTGCTGAAAACCCTGACCCTTGTTTCCTGAGGGACGTGGCATGTCTGCTAGTCAGCCATCTTGAACCGGAAGGCTGAATTTCTTTATAAACTTTTTAAAAATATTTTTACTTAGCTATGTGCACATTCAAGCATGTGTGTGCGCATGTGTGCACATGTGTGCATGTGTGTATGTGTGTGTGCATGTGTGCATGTGTGTGTATGCGTGTGTGTGTGCATGTGTGTGTACATCTATTTGGTGTCAATACCTCTTGCCACTGCAAAGAAATATCAGGCCTATACACCACTTTTTGATTCTGGCTTTATGTGTGTTATAATTATTGTCACGTTGCTGGAACAAAGCATCTGACCAAAAACAGCTGATAGGGGAAAAATAAACAAATAAAGCAGCTGATGGGAGGGAAGAGTTTATTTTGGCTTATAGTCTCCAGGGGAAGCTCCATGATGGCAGGGACAGATGGTGTAGCAGAGGTTGGACATCACTTCCTTGCCATAGCAGCTAGCAGAAAGCAATAAGAAAGTGAGCTAAGCCCTCTAAAGGGGGAAAGCTGGGCTATGACACCCCAAAACCCACCCCTAGCAACACACCTCCTCCAGCAAGCCTCCACCTCCAAAGTGCCACCAGCTGGGGACCAAGCATTCAAAGCACATGGGTTTGTAGGGATATCTGATTCAAACTACCACAACATGGATACCAGGGAGTTGAACCTGGCTCAGCAGATTTTGCAAGCAAGTGCCTTTAACTGCTAAGTCATCTCCCATCCCTCCTTACAAGTTTTATTATTATCAAATAATAATACTGTCAAAATTGCAACAAATGTACTGTATGGCTTTTGTATGACACACATAGTACCTAATTATGGGGGGGGGCATGTGTGCTGAATGCAACCTTAGCTTATATCTGTTATCTGACATGACATTACTTTTAGTTGGTTTTGTTTTATCAGGGTCTCAGGCTGGCCTCAAACTTGAGATTCTCCTGCCTCAGCCTTCCAGGAAATTGGGCTGGCAGGTATGCACCATTACACTTGGCACTGGTGTGATTAACAGTGCTCCCGTTCACTTTCAAAAGTGTACTTGAATCATATGTTCACTGTGGGGAGACCAACTCTCAACTAGTTAACAAGTCTTAATTCCTATAATACCAGCTCCTGAGTCAGCCAGCACAACCTGACGCCTCCTTCATTCTCAGATTAGTTCAAGTATTTCTCTCTCAATGTTGTGAGGGGATCTACTAATTCCTCCTCTTCTTCCTTTCTTGGGTCTCTGAATCAGGTCAGCATCTTTCATTGGTCCTCCAAACTCATGTCAGGTTATAGTTCTGGACTGAAAATTTGCAATAACAATGGGAATTACTCGATTTCACCATCAAGAAGGCAAATTTGAGTTAATTTTTTTTGAAGGTCATGATGTTTGTGTCTCTGTTCATTTCAGTTCAGTTTTCAAAATGTGACTGCCTTTTTAGTCCAGCACCATTTGTTGAAAAGTTGATCTCAGGTCCATTGAATTGCCTGTGTTTCTTTGTCATAGACCTACTGTGGGTACATGTATGGACTCTCTTCTGCTCTGTTGATCAGTTCTTTCCTTCTTACACCAATGGATAGGCTAAAAGTCTTTGATATTTTCCAAAGTAAGAAAAAAGCATAAATATTCATGATAGGATTAGTATGCTACTATGTTTAAAATGAATGAATTTTGCATAAAATCATATTAGAAGCATGGCATTTATTGGAAATGTCCTTAGAGGCCGGATGTGGTGGTACATGCCTTTAATTCCAGAATATGAGAGGCTAAGGCAGGGGGATAACTGTGAGTTTGAGGTTATCCTGGAGCTACAAAGCGAGTTCCTAGTTAACCTGGGCCAGAGTGAGACCCTATTCTGGGGGAGAAGAAAGAAAGAAAAAGAAGAAAGAAAGAGAGAGAAAGAAAGAAAGAAAGAGAAGGAGTGAGGGAGAGAGAGAGAAAGAAAGAAAGAAGAAAGAAAATGAAATATCCTTAGAGAAATGCATTTTTTAAAATCCTTAATGGTTAAAAAGCAGGTGAAGCTAAAAACAACAGCAACAACAACAGAGAATGCAAAATGATGGAAAGGGATTGTCATGCCACCTTCCTGTCGTCCACAGAGTGCTTAAATGGATGCCGGTGACTGGTCTAGCGTAACGTAAGTACGGCAGGATTCAGATAAAGACACCTGCTTTGAGGCCACTTGATGAGGCAGGACAATATCGACAAGATATTTATAAGGCCAAAGATACTGGGCTTGGTCACTAGTTTTGTGTTTAAGGGTGACCCTTGTCTCCACGTCACTTGAACACCTGTGTGAACGATGACCATATTTTCCAAGAGGGTAAGAATTCAGGAGGAGGAGGAAGAGGCTGTTCGAGGGAAGAAATGACTCATCCTGGAAGCTGTTGAATTTGGGATGCCTCTCAAATAGCAAGACAAGTGCCCCTTGGTAGCTAGAAATCTAGATGTGGACTTAGGGGACAGATGGGGCTTGTATAGAGTTAGAAGTTATCACATATAAGTGAAATTCAATGTGATAGGAGTAATACAAACTGCTCTCAATGATGCTTTATAAAGACCTTCCTCGGAGTGTAGACCATTGATCGGTGTGAAAGCCAGCACCCAACAAGGTCCCAGCGATTCTCTTCTTCAAGGATTCATGACTTTGTGTGGTGTCCTCCCGCAATGTACAAGGCTGACTTCTGTAACCAATAGGATATTGTGTGAATGACGACATTGACTTCTAAGATTGGGTCATAAATGACACATGGCTTCTGTTTTCCTCACTTGAATTATTAGCTCTGTGAGGAGGCACTGAGGCCTAGGCTGACAGTCATGCTGAGTGAGTGCATGTTCCTGTCCCTCCACTCAAGCCCTCAGGGGATGGTAGTGCCTATGGGCATCTTGGCAGGAACCTCAAAGAAGCTGTGAGACAGAACCACTTGATCTCCGATTCCTGATTTCCAGAAACTGTTTGAAGCAATACATGTTTGCTGGCTTAAGATGCTAAATTTTGGAATATAGTTTGTACATCATGAAGGTAAATTCAAATGTTACCTCAGGAAGTTCAATATTTGAGTGTGCTGAAATATACTGGCAATAGACAGAACTGGCAGGAGAAGAGCCTAACAAATTTATTTGAGCATAGTTCTACCTGACAAAGGAATCCTCAGACTGAAGGCAAAGGACCCAGAGTGAACCTCCCATAGAGCAGACAGCTGTGTAGAATATTTGGCTGGACTCAATTGGATTGATCTACTCTAATTGTGACTGATTGATGCAGTGAGGATTTAGGGATGTCTTTCTGACCTCTTCCAGCATTCCTTCCTTCTAAGAATGGGGGCTTTTCTTCTGGAACTGTGGTCTTAAAACCTAGAATCAAAGTTAGGAAAAATAATTTCTTAATGGTCAACTCTTACATATGAAGGCAAAGTCAAGTGTTATGTTTAGAATTCACAGAAGGCTCTGGGGGGCGGGGATTCTAGTTTCTCTAATCTAGGGGAGAAGAAATTCTAGTTCCTTTGGTTTAGATAGAGGAGGAATGTAGAGTGAGAGACAGGAAATAAGAGAGAGAAACTATTTCTGAAGCCCTGGGAGGCCTGCATTTTCCCAGCCATCAAGCAGCTGCCTGTCCAATGCTTACTCCTTCTGGCCAAGCCTCTTCCCGCCACTCCCAGAGGCTGTCCTGTCCACTTGCCTCAAAGCCAATTCTATTGCTTCTTTCCTGTGTTTCCTGCTGAGCTTGCATAACAAAGAATAAGCTGAAAAGGCCTCTGAGAGGTCCTTATTGGACCCATGATGCAACACCACTGAAGGCAACCTGGGACCCTGTCCCCACTGCACTCACTGAAGGGGTCCAAGCTGCTTGCTTACATAGGCCCACAGCCATTTGTGCCCATCCCAGCCTTGCCTCTAGTACCAATCACTGTCAATTATGTTGTGTTCAGATCAAGTCACAGCCTTACCACAGTCTTAGGGGTCTTTCCTTTCCAGTATGGAAGAGGTTTATTCAGTCTTGTGGTACCAAAAACGTCTGGTACAAACTGTTTCCAATTGGCTGAATCAATTAAGAAACCAAGTGGAAATGGGCAGGAAGAAGTCTGGCTTTGGTAGGTGGAACACCCAGAGCTTCCTATTACTGTGAGTAGGTTGTTTGGCCTCCATATGAAGACTTGCATCACAGCCATAGAACTGGCCTGATATCCATGTGAGTGTCCACCTTAGGGAAGACAGCTGTTCATCCAGTCATCTCCCTCTTTGAGGGTTCTTTCTTTCACTATTCCTCCCTCCAGATGGTACCTGCTAACCCTTTACTGCTGGTATTAGACTGACTTCTTAAAGAAATAGAACAAGTGGGGGAGAGAGAGAGAGAGAGAGAGAGAGAGAGAGAGAGAGAGAGAGAGAGAGAGAGAGAGAGAGAGAGAATGGGAATTGGTATTCCAGGGCCTCTTGCCACTACATAAGAATTCCAGATGCTGACTGGAGAGATGGTTTAGAGGTTAAGGCATTTGCCTGCAAAGCAGAAGGGCGGGAGTTTGATTCCCCAGGACCCATGTAAAGCCAGATGCACAAGGTGGCACATGTGTCCAGAATTCTTTTCGCAATGGCTGGTGGCCCTGGCACACCCATTCTCTCTCTGTCTGTCTGCCTCTTTCTCTCTCAGATAAATAAATAAATAAATAAATAAATATAGTTTAAAAAAGAAAAAAAAAGAATTCCAGATGCATGTGCCACTTTGTTTACCTGGCTTTATGTGGGCACTGGGGAATTGGATTGGACCTGGGCCTAAAGTCTTAAGCCAGTACCTTTAACCTCTGAGCCAGCCCCAGGGTCAATTATTTTAATGTTAATCTCTTCTTTTAAGAAAAATACCTTCCCAGAAACATCTAGAATAATGTTTGACCCTATATTTGAGTACCATACCTTAGCTAAGCATGCATAAAATTAACCAACACACTACTCTTTCGCCAAAAACCTCCTGGCCATCTTCTGTCAGTTTACATATGAAAAAGAAAATTTGGTTGATTCTTGGAAACTTGAAGCTCAGCATCGTAAAGTGTGTTAATATTTTTAATGCTGTCATTACTGGCTTCTCACATTAGCCTCAGCTAACTTCCACTACCAGGAAAAGGGTGTGCGCTGCACTAATGGGAAATGATAAAATTAGTATTTGGATGATCACTGCATTAGGACTAATACGGGGAGAAATGTGTGCTTGGCAAAAGCTATCATTTTATAGACGTTTATGGCATTACAATCAATATGATAACTCTTAAATACTTGCTAGTTGTAAGCTTTGTACCAGAGGTAGTTCTGCTGTTTGCTGGACCAGTGACTTCTGAGGTCCTGAGGTCACTTTCTACTTGTGGGTAAATGGTGCATGTTTCTCAAGTGTAACAGCTAAGTGCTGGTTTCAGTGTAATTAACACAATGACAAAATAATTTAAAAGGACAGTTTCTTTTAAAATCTTCTATAAATACATTATGCTTACCAGGAAATAATTTTGAATGCAAATATATTTTTAAATATTTTTATTTTGCAATGAGATAGAGAGAGAGAGAGAGAGAGAGAGAGAGAGAGAGAGAGAGAGAGAGAGAGAGAGAGAGAATATGGGTATGCCAGGGCCTGCATGGAGCACTTTCTGCATCTTTCTTTATGTGGGTACCGGGGAATTGAATCTGGGCTATCAGACTTCTCAGGCAAGCATCTTTAACCACTGAGCCATCTCTGCTGTCCCCTTGATGCAATTAACTTTAATCAAATTAACATTGGGATGTCACAATCTGTTTAATTTTTATAGTGCATTAAAAAGTCCCATTGTTTACAAAATAGGATAATGGTGTAAATTGATTTTTTAAACTTTATGACATTTCTTTTTGTTGACATGTCAGAAAAGATAACATTTTAAAGTTTATGCATTTGTCTCCATCCAAAAATAAGAGAATGGCAGATAATATAGAGAAACAAAGTCTCCAAAAAAGGGACTTAACATAACAATTTGGTTTGTCGGCTGGCTTTTGTGATGAGGGTAGGACTCAGTAGTGTAAACTTGGGACATCTTACACAAATCATATGAGGAAGAATTCAGCGCTGTAGAAGTGACAGAAAAATAAATACAAATGGCCTTTGACTTACGAGAAAATATTCTAAGGCCATGCAAGTAAAATCATACTGACATACCAGATTTCAGTTCATGAGCAAAACTTCAAAGGGTTAATTAAGAGCCTATTATGTGGGTGAGCCCTGAGGAAAAAACTACTGAGACAGTTCCTGTAGGGACTGAAAACTGGATTCTCTAGGGACTCTGACACTATCTAAAATATGGTGAGATGCATTTACAGTTTTTGGAGTGTGTGTAGTAGTTGTACAGCATATGCGTGTTTGTATGGAGACACATGCCTTTTGTGATCATGTGTGGAGAAGTAAGAGAACGTCACTCATCTGTTTATGATAGAGTCTCTCACTGGACCTGGGGCTGCTGGCTTCAATCAGACTGGTTGACCAGTAAGCCCTTTTGATTCTTCTATCTGTACCCTCTCAGGCTGGTGTTACAGGCATGTCCAACTTTTTTATATGGGTTCTTGGGATTGACCTTGGGCTCTTATGCTTGTGTGGCAAGTGCTTTTACCCACTGAGATAACTCCCAGCCTGCCTTTACATTATTTCAGTTTTGTCCCTTCTGCCACCCCTTGTCCATTTCTGTGTCCTTTTCTGTGCTACCCTGGACATGAGAAGCCCTCTTGGAAGGCCTCGCCCAGGGTTCCTTGTAGCTGCTGCAAGCCCAAACCCTAAGTATGTGACTCTTAGAAGGCTGGCTTGGGTTAGTGGGACACGGGCAAATCCACCACACACTGGATTCTAGCCTGTCCCTGTCTTACTTAAGTCTGAAATGTTCTGGCATGCCCAGGAGACAGTTCTTCTTGAGTCTGAACTATAAGCCACAAATAAGGAACATAAATAATTGATGGGTGATGTGGGTTCCAAGTCTAAGTGACCATCAGAGTCATCTGAAATGTAACTCCTGCTCTCCAGGTGCAGACACTGATCCCAGGACCCAAGCAGGAGGGTCCATCAGGGTGTGTCACCCCTGTCCTAGCACAGTGCCCCTCAGGAGGACATTCTGCTCTCCAGACTGGGATGTCGGTGCTTGTCCTCTAAAGAAACAACTGCAAAAGAATAAGAAACCAGTAGTAAACTCTTTTGTGCAGTTCACTGTGAATCAGGTACCGTTCTGAAGATTTATACCACATCATTTGTTCTCCTTAGCCCAAAGCAGCAGTGACCTTTATTATCCCAACTCTTCCGATATGGACACTGAGGTACAGACTGAAGAAGTGGACTGGCTTCTGTGTACTTATGTAAGGGTTCCATGGTCAACTCTAAAAAAAACAATGTTTTTTTGAGACATGATCTCATGATATATACCAAGCCACAAATTCACTATGTCGACTGGGCTTGCTTCAAACTTGAGGCAATCCTCCTGCCTCTGTAGTCAAAGTGCTTAGATTATAGGCGTGACTACCAGATCCAGGCTGTGGTCAAGCATTTTTTAAGACATTTGGCTCATTCTTTCTTGGATTTGTAATATACTGGAGTATTGGTGCAAAATTTTGAGAGGTCTTTCTATACATATTCTTCTTAATGTCAAATCATCTAACATTTTCAAATTTATCTGTGGAACAATTTAATATGAAACAGTTTTGAAGACCTTGAGGTAATTGTGTTTCAAGGGATATAAGCTCATAAACAATGATGTGGGAAACAAAACATTTTTCCCTTCCTTTCTTCTTTCCTTCCTTCCCTTCTTTCTTCTTCCCCTCCTCTTTCTTTTCTTTCTTTCTTTATTTGGTAGATTTGCTAAGGGTTTATCAATTTTGTTTATCCTTTCAAAGAATCAACTCTTTGTTTCATTGTATTTTTTTGTTTCTATTTCATTAATTTCTGCCATGATCTTTACTATTTCTTATCTACTGATTTTCAGTTTGCCTTGTTTTTTATTTATTTATTTATTTAGGAAACAGGGTCCTGCTCCATAGTCCAGGCTGGCCTAGAACTCACTATGTAGCCTAGGGTGACCTCAAACCCATGATCCTTCTGCTTCAGCCTCCTCAGTGCTAGGATTAAAGGTGCACACCACCACACCTGTCTTGAGTGTCTTGACTACAGTGTTTTTTTCCATCTTTATATAATATAGGGTGAAGGGAAATTTTCCTTCCACCCTCTCTGAAGGCTTACTGGAATAAACTGACAATATACAAGTTAACAAGAGAAATGACATACAAATATATTCATAAGTGAAAAGGGGGAAATCACAGCATTGGTGGGAACCCCAGGGGTATAATTGCTCCCTGAATCCACAGGATTCAGATTTAAACCCTCTTTTCCTACAGGGGCAGAAGAATGGGAATGAAAACAGTTGTCAGGTGAAGAGGAATGATTTGTCTTGATGCTTGAGGACCATTTTATTGAGTTGGCAGAATAGCAATCGGGTAGGCAAGCTGGTGGGAGGAGGGAGATGGAGAAAAGGAAGAGAGAAAACCAGGGTGAGCAGTGGTCTGAAAGCAGCTGCAGAAAGGGGAAAGGGTCTTCAGAGAAAGAGTGACACTATCCAGACTTTCAGGGCAGACATGCTGAAGGATCTCAGCCAGCAGCCAAAGGAGAGACCAAGAAGAGGAGAAAAGCAAGTTATGCTATTTGAGTTAGGACTTGGAAATGCAGGCAGGCTTAGCAGTGAGGATCTGCAAGCAGCTTCAGGATGACTGATTTTTAAGAGAACTCCATAGGCTTGAAGAACAAACAATGACTTGGGACGTAGTTCAGCACCGTGCCTGCAAATAATGAATTGTAAGTGATTCTGTGTGAATAACATAGAGGCCACTGGTGGTGTGTGTAAAAGCCTGTCCAGGTGTGTTGACAAGCATGGGCCTTCCTACAACATGAGTCTAGCTTCTCCAGCTAATGATAGTTTAGGAAGAAAGCTGTAGGCAACTGTGCTTGCATTTGGACAGTATGGGCCAGTAGGTAAGGGAACTTGGCAGAAGCATGAACACAAACAATTAAAGCACGCTGAATCTTTTAGCTGGAAGGCTAAAACACTGTTGAGAAACACTCAGTACACTATTTCTCTTTGTTTACCGAGACAAATAGCACAATTCAAAGTGATTTCTCAAGATACTCTATAGTTTACAAAGCACTTTCAAATAGATCTCACATATGAGGATCACAAATTTGCAGACTAAATAAGATCTTATTTTCAGCATGGTGACTAAGTCCCAGAACTGGTGTGTTTGATGTCAAAACAGATTGAAGCTTAAACTTTCTCCAGTCATTGTGTTCTTTCTGCTACACCATGGAAACAAAGCTCCATGAAGGGCCACATTCATATGAAGCTTTTATTGCGAATGATCCTTTGTTATAAGTGACATTGTCATCACCAGCAAGCCTAGGTGAGGGAAGACCTCGAAAGCTCTGGAAATAGAAGGGGCAGGTTTAAGGCACACCCAGCCCTGGAAGCATCCAGATAGCAGACAACACAGTTGGAAATCAACTCTTGTTACATTTGGATTCTGCTCTCATGTTTTCAGTCGCATTCTCTGACCAGGTCTTCTAGTGGGCATCAAAGGCAGTCACCAAAGACTCCAGGCTTACATTCTACTGGGGCATCAGTCCTAGCAAAAAGAAATCACCCATTGGCCTAGCTGGGCCCAATGCCCTTCCATGGAGTATGAATAGGCCTAATCCAATGAGAACTACTGTGCCCATTAAAAATGAGAACAGATGGGCTGGAGAGATGGCTCTGCATTTAAGGCACTTGCCTGCAAAGTCTAAGGACCCTGACTTGATTCCCCAGTGCCCACGTAAAGCCAGATTCCACAAGGTGGCACATGTTTCTGAAGTTCATTCTTTTGCAATGGCTAGTGGGCCTGTCACACCCATTCTCTCTCTCTCTCTCTCTCTCTCTCTCTCTCTCTCTCTCTCTCTCTGTTTCCCTTTCTATATGCCTCTTTCTCTCTCTCTCTCATAAATAAATAATAAAAATGAGAACTGGTATATTTGTGATTATGAAATATAAATTCAAGTATTGGTGTAGAAAACACAAAATCAAGTATATGGCAGATCAAAGGTAGCAAGTATCCTTAAGGATAAGCGTCCTTGGGAAAGAGAGGGTGTCCAGTTATCTTAATGTTTCAGACAGCCTGCCTGTTCTCAAATCTAACTGGGGAGGCAACAGTATGGTTACTTCAAGCTCCATGACTGAGTTTTCATGATTCTTCCATGGAATGGCTGAAGGATGTTTTCGTGGGTACAAAGCACTCTTATGCACATTATTTTATGTAAGTTTTGCAGCCACACTGAAGCAAATGACAGCATCCAAATCTGGAAGTGAAAGAAGCCAGTGGGATTGTGGGTGTGCGGCTGACCTCAGACTGACCTAATGCCAAGAGTGGCATTCTAATTCTACCAGGGAGATCAGAGGACCACAGGACTCAGAGCTGGGCACCAGGGGCAGCCCCACTTAGGGAAGTCAGATCATCTACTATCAAAGGGACAGCATGCTACCTGTGTCCGCTTTGGGGACAGGCAGGGGACCTGAGCTAATGGAGCCACCTCAGAGGGCTGGTTACACATGAATACAAATTGGCTGAAAATCAGTGAATGAAACAGAAAATAATAATGAAAGATTACTGGGACCTGAGGAAAAAGAAAAAAATGGTGGAAATGATGAACGATACAAATGAACAGATGGAAGGGATCCATCCAATCTGTCACTAAGAGAAACTTCAGAAAGGAATGACATAATCACAGCAGAAATAACCATTTCAGTCTGAAAAGTAACAGTAAGTTCGATGTACCAAGAAAATTATTTTTTAAAAAGTAATATGGTGTGATGGTTAGGTTTTGTTGTCAACTTGATCTTTTTAATTATCTTGCATAGGTCTCTGAGGATGTTTACAGGAAGGCAGCCTCTCAGTAGGGGGCAGGATGTAAAGAAGCTCAAAGAAGCTAGAACTAAACATCCTTTCCTGTGGGCAGTGTAGGAAGGAAATTCCAGAGACTCAGGAAGCCATTAAGTCTGGGAAAGGAATGCAAGACCCCACCCTAAGGCTATATAAAGGGGAAGAAATTCTCTCCTCGGCTCTCTGCCTGTTGGCTGCTGGTGCTTGTTTGTGACTTGCATTGGCATCCTGCTCTCCTACCCTTCTTGGACATCAGAACCCAGTTTCCTTGGCTCACATTGTGGACTGAAGAGCAGCCACTCCCCAGGGAGCCATCAGGCCTTCTGGGCTGGATTGAGACTGCTGAGGCCTCCAACTACATGGAATGAACAGCTACTGGTTTCTTCCCCTGTGGGCCTGCAAACTGCTATTGTTGGACTGTCATAAGCTACCCCAATAAATTCCCTTTTACTACAATCCATTCTATCAACTCTGTTTCCTCTAGAGAACCCTGACTAATACACATGGTTAGGTGTATTTCCATAGAATTTAGACATTTTAATGATAATGAAGAAGTTCTATAGTAGTCCATCAAAAGTTGTCATCCAAAGGCTGGAGAGATGGCTCAGCAGTTAGGACACTTGCCAGAAAATCCTAGCAACCTAGGTTCAATTCAACAGGATATATGTAGTACTGGATGCACAAAGTGGTTCATGAATCTGGAGTTTGTTTGTGGAGGCTAGAGGCCCTGGTGCACCCATTCGCTCTGAGTATGTCTCTCTCTCTCTCTCTCTCTCTCTCTCTCTCTCTCTCTCTCTCTTTCTGCTTGCAAATATATACATATAATATATATAAAATATAAATAATTATATAAAAAATATATATATAAATTATATAATATATATATAAGTTGTCTCTAGGGGCTGGAGAAATTGCTCAGTGGTTAAAGTGCTTGCCTGCAAAGCCTAATGGCCCAGGTTTGATTCCCCAGTACTTTTTTTTTTTTTTTAAAGCCATATGCACAAAGTAGTACATGCATCTGGAGTTTGTTGGCAGTGGCTGGAGGCCCTTGTGCACCCATTCACTCTGTCTCTCTTCTCTATATATTTGCATATAAATAAATAAAATATTTTTTAAAATGTTATCTCCAAAATCAATAACAACCTCAGGCTGGTCTTTATGGTAACATTGAATATTGAGCACACATGCACACAATAAGCACCCCCCCACAAGAAACAATTATTTTATGCTTTAAAATGACAAAGAAATGGGGACAGTTTTACTGTATTAGAAGGAACAAGAAAAATCATGTTGCCGGGCATGGTGGCTCACGCCTTTAATCCCAGCACTTGGGAGGCAGAGGTAGGAGGATCACTATGAGTTCAAGGCCACCCTGAGACTACATAGTGAATTCCAGGTCAGCCTGGGCTAGAGCAAGACCCTACTTTGAAAAACCAAAAAAAAAAAAAAAAAAAAAAAGAAAAAGAAAAAAATCATATCTGAGATAAAGGTAACATAATGTATATAATAAATGATATGCTATTTTTATTATTTTAAAAATAATATACAGGTTATACTCTTATCTTCTCACCCCTGCTCCTATTACCCTGGGGGCCCTCATCAGTGGGATTTGTTAGAATGGAAATGACCACCACGAGAGACCACTCTGAAAGGAAAGGTTTTAGTAGGAGGAAAAACGAGCTGCTGGGCTATTTTCACCAAAGGTGGGTGAGTTTTAAGCCTGTTTTACTGTTGAGATCTTAAGAGTCTCTGGGTTTCTGCTTTGGACTGTGTTAGGTATCTTTGTGTCTGTCTCCATTACCCTTTCATAGGTTATCTGACTTGCTGTGGAGGTAGATCTCTTGCTCATCTCACCACTTTCTTAAAGGTTTCCTTTGGGCCCTGGATGATGAGTTAGGGGTGGTTCATCTGGGTGTCAGGCATCATCTCAGGTCCTGTGGTGGTTGTCCACGGTTTTCTCTGCCTTCTGAAAAATACAAAGAGAACAACAACAACACACACAAACACACTCACACACTCACACAATGACTACTGCTTGTAAATTAGAAGCCCTCCGCCCCATGGGCAATTTCAGCAACCCCACTGAGGAACCCAAGGAAGAGGGAAATGGGGGTACCATCACAAGACTTGTTCATACAGTGTTTCTAATTATTAGCAATAAGTAAGTTGATAAAAATGCTACCTACCTGTCACGGTAGTCCACACCTGTAATTCCAAGGAGGCTGAGGCAGGAGGATTACAAACTCAAGGTCATCCAGGACTTCATAGTGAGACTCTATGTCAAAAAAGCAAGAAAACAAAAAATATCATCTGTCTTCCCTTTGTTCTCTTCTCCTCCTTCCCTCCCTTTCTCTCTCCTTCCCTTCCTTTCTTTCTGGAGCAAGGACTCCGAGGCTTCTTTGGCTTCGATGTGTCACTCAGGCCTGCACAGGCCTGCCTCACTGGAAGCAGGAGGAAAGCTGGCCGTCTGCCTCCATTTTGCCTTGTTCTGAGTCATTTTCTGCTCATCACCTGGCATATCAGGACGAAAGGTCTGCTACACGAATACCTTGTGACAAGAGCCAGCACTGTGACCCCAGGTAACTACAACTTTCTCACTGTGGAAAAGGTCCTGTCTGACCAATCCTGAGAAAACGATCAACCCACCACACTCGACCAAGACTGATTAACAAGCAGTGTATGCTTCCTACCTCGCCCTCCCCCCACTTTGTCTTCCTGTGCCATCCTGGGGCCCTGTTGGCACCTCAGAGGACAGTGCTGACAGCACAGGACCCCTTCCGTTCCTGATGTGGCCACCCTGACTGAAGATCCTTTCCTGCTTTCCACTCTTACTTATTCCATATGTGCTTTTGGACAAGTGGCTGGGCCTGATTCTTTGGGGTACCAAGAGTCAGGACTAACTTCCCCCCCAAACACACACAGTGTGCACCTTCCCTGACTCACAAAAGCTGTATCTCTGAGTGCAGGTGTGGTGATGCCCATCTTTAATCCCAGCATTCAGTAGCCTGAAGTAGGAGGATCGTGGACAATTCGAGGCTAGTGTGGGCAACAGAATGAGTTCAGGTCAGCCTGGGTTAGAATGAGACCCTGCCTACAAACAAAACAAAACAAAACAAAACAAAGGCAAAGCTGCATCTGGAGCTGCCCATCCAGCTGCCATTCCCTGAACCGATGGAATGTAAACTACCTTCTTTTCCCTCTGAACACTTCAACATATGCTTTTTCTAAAAATAGGAAAATTGTCTTTCATATCATAGTTCAGTAACCCATTCTACTAAATGCACACTGATGCGATACTTTGTGTAATCTGTCATTCATATTTCATCAGTTGACCTAACATGAACTTTCTACCACTGCCTCCTTCCGATACAGGAACAAGGAACACGTACTACACTTCATTTTTTATGTTTTTTATTTGCAAGCAGAGAGAGATAAAAGACAGAATGAGGAGCCACCACAGTCATATCGTGGAGGATCCACAGGGAACCCAGCAGACAATGACAGATGAACAAGGGACCTATAACCACAGCCATTCAATCAACACAGGATAGGCCATTGAGACAGGAACCAAGGATTTTCGACACAAGGACCTCTAAGCTCGCAACATTAAAGCAGCCTTTTTACTCACCCACCACGACTCAGGGAACTGAGCGGAAGAGGGGGCGGAAAGATTGTGAGAGCCGTGGTGGGGGAGACTGTCCG
>PVHP010042672.1:0-14871 GCA_004024765.1 Zapus hudsonius
ACACACACACACACACACACACACACACACACACACACACACACACACACACAAACACACACACCAGTTCATTGTCGAGGATAAAAAGTAGTATCACAGAGATTATTTTTTCATCATCCCACCTGAAAATGGACATCCATAAATATATTGTGAGGGTTCTTTAGATTCGTTCAAATGGCATTCTACATTTTTTCTTTTGGGGATGGGTGAGAGCTAATATGAATCTTTCTTACGAAGTTGAATTGGAGACCAGTGATGAGATGCTCTTGTGTGAGTTCAAGAAGGTGCTTATGAAGCAGAAGCTTTCTTGCAACCCTCGGTTCTCTGAAGAAGTTTGAAAGTGTGAAGGCATCTGGTTCTCACTCTGCTGCATCTCTGTTGCTCTTTCCTGGTTGCTAAGAGACTGTGGCAGTGGTAGATGCTGGGTCAGAGATGAGTCCATGTTAGCATTGTTCATTGTCTGGTCTCCTATCTCTGGGGTTCGACAACCATCAGCTATAGCAATGGTAAAAGGAGCAACGTTTTGGCTTCTTGACCAGCTCTCGTGGCCATCTCAGCAGTGACAATTTCCATGATCATAAAACAACTGTAGTAAAGGTACTTTAGAAACACTAATTTGTAATTGTGTATGTAGCATGATCTTGGGTATAGTGCAATTCCATAATATGGGTAATATTTTTAAGTATATGAGCCTACTTTCTTCCATTGCACTCAGGGTATTGCTTTGAGAAATAAATTTTAAATTTGAGAATATATGTTGCAGTTGCCTTCTTGTTGCTAGACAGACATCCTACCAGAAGCAGCTTATGGGAGGAAAGGGTTTATTTTAGGCTTACCATTTCCAAGGGGAAGCACTGTAATGACAGAAGAAGCTGGCTCACTTCCATAGATAGATCCAAGCAGAGAGGAACAAATGCAACAAGCAGATAGCAAAAAACAAACAGCCAGACCTCAAACTGACTCTGAATACCCTCGTTTGGCTAGGATGAAGATTTATCTTCAGTGATCTCTGAGCAGGGATCTGCCTGATGGGGGCTTAATTAAGGACTTCAATCTTAATAAAAAATGCCTGAGTCTATGGGGCCATACATTCAAACCACCACATTATATTCCTATAAAATTTATTTATCCACATCAAGAATATATTATCATTTAAAACTTTTACATAGTTACATTATGTTTTCGATTACAATCTACTCTAATTATTATTGATATTTCAAACAATCATTTCTTTATTCTCTCATTTACACACAGTGTCTCTTGGTATTTCAAATAAATGACAGATGCTTACGTCATGTTGTTGTATCTGGTTTGATGTGGTGGCTTGAGAACTGAACCTGAGACGGACGCTTTGAAAGCAAGTGTCTTTAACCTCTGAGCTCTCTTCTCAGTCTATATAGTTACTTTTATATATTTACATTTGATTAAGATGAATCAACTGATATTTTATTAAAATGCTGCTTATGTGTTAATTTTATCAAATATTATGTTGGAGATTGCAGTTGGAAAGGCTGTCCAATGGAATTTTACAGGAGAATAAACTCCCATTGACGTAGAGGGTGTGTATTTGTTTAGTGTCAAATAGATAAATAGGAACTCAGACCAGGACAGTTTGACACACAGTATTCTTTATACACTAGAAACCAGGAGGAAATTAATGAGGGGAAAAAAGAAAATATGAAGCATGATTAGAGAAGGTGGTGTTAAGGATATATTCCAGATGCAGGGTTGCATAAAGGAAGGAATTATAAAACACATACACATTATATATATTATAATTATAATATTGTAATATAATATATATAGTATATGTATATATTATATTATAACATTATAATTATAATATTATATATTATTATACATATATTATAATATATATAATGTGTGTATGTCTTCATATGTTTATTAGTATAAAATCTACCAAACTCCAGAACGACCAACTTTGCCTTCCCTAAACACAAACTGTCCAGTGCCACACTTGGACACGAGCACAGAGGACTTGCTGGCCTGGAGAAGGAAGCTGTGTGGTAAAGTCCAGTCGCTGGAACCTGAATCTCAGATGCTCTCCCAGACCTCAGCTCTTACTGTGCTGCAATGCAACCTCTCCTCAGAAAGAACAGATTCCGTCTTCTCTTTGTGTCTCAGAGTTTCTCTCGTATCCTGGCAGCTTCTTGAATGTCCTATGTACTGTTTCCTATACTTGCCTTTCAAGTTAATCCTGGCTTCATCCTGGAAAATTAGAGCAAGTCTTCCCATCGGGAGTCATACTGACACTGTGTAGACATCTATTCTGTTGCCTCCCCTCACCTTGCATTACATTACAAGTGTCCAGCTGGGAGGTGAGGCATGTTGCTAAATACCTTCCAATGCACAGGATAGTCTCCATAACAAAGACTTCTTTGGTCCAAAATGTCAGAGATGCTGAGGTTGAAGCACCTTTGAAGCACCTTGCTTTACAGGATAGTGTGTGTGTGTGTGTGTGTGTGTGTGTGTGTGTGTGTGTGTGTGTGTGTGTGTTCGGGATTATTTCTGTCTCATGCCTTGTAAGGGAAAAGGCATGTACCTTTGTGTGAAATAACCTTTATCAATAGAATAATAAATGCAAATATTTTGGTTACTGTGAGCACATTGGATGACAAGTAATTCTTTCTCATTCATTTTCAGTTCACACTCTTAATAACAGTAAGCATGAAGAGAAAAGTTATTTTTTAACTCTTAAAATAGCCTGAAGACATAGGCACTATGGAGATTTAATGTGGTGAAATAATGATGGTGATATAAAATGAAAATTAGTCTAGAAGGAAAAGACCAAATTTATATTTTCAAACTCTTGATCAGGGAACAGCAGATTCACTGATCATCAAAATATTCATAAAATGCATTTTAGTTATTAATATGTATATCGTATTTCCCTAAATTGCAAACCCTGATCTCTGATCTCCTTTTCTGTGCTTAGGGAGAAGAACTATGAGAAAATATTCTTTCTGAAACAAATTGCTTTCAAACATACTATTCTTCAGCTTGTAGTTTTCACTTTGTCCTGAAGGGGAAAAAAAAAAAAGAACATATTTTCTTGTGAACTTTCAGTAGTACTGGATACATCATGATTAAATTATAATTGACTTGAATTCATTGGTGGTGTTTATCAAGCCCTACAGTACAAGAACAGACCCCTTTTAATTGAAATGGATTTTATTTCAATTTTGTAATACTAACATGAAATGCGAGGGATAAGAGAAGTGAGAGTAAATCCCATTTCTCGTGATTTCTGTGATTACCAGTAGTTCTGGTTACATCAGACTAAAGTAGACACTTTCAGAAAGTAGGAATATGATAAAAATGTAGTCTTCTCTAAAATATGTGTTCATTCTATAAAGCATGCCGAATGGCTTCTTAGGAAGGACAACCCTTGGAACATTCCAGAATCCAGGACGTCTTATTTCATACATATTTTGACAAGAGTCTAACTGATGTCTGGTCTCCCATTCAAATGAGCTCCTGGCAAACAGGATGACTGATATCTATCTACTTGAGCACTCCATCACTGACTTGGTGAAACTTGAAAATTAGAATTCAGTGACAATGGTGAGTAGAACACTCTAGTAGACAGGCTTGTTCCACCGTGACTTGTTCCTTTGGAACCTCTGATTACCCCAACTCCCATATATGTATTTTTCTCATTTTATTTGAGTCCACACTCTTACATTCTCCTTGGTATATCACTGAGCTAAGTTTGCAAACTGACCTTGCATCATACGATCTCTTTTCCCCTTTTCTTCCTGCTGCAGTATGTAGTATGTATGCATGTATGTATATTGATATTCATATGTATATGTATATTTATATGTATATATGTGTGTTATATATATATATATATATATATGAATGCCTGCATGAATTCATTTCTTTTTTTAAAAATATTTTATTTATTCATTTTCAAGCAGAGATAGGAAGAGAGAGAGAGAAAGAGAGAGAGAGAGAGAGAGAGAGAGAGAGAGAGAGAGAGAGCACCAGGGCCACCACCTTGTGGTTCTAGCTTATGTGGGTCCTGGAGAATTGAACCCAGGGCCTTAGGCACTGGAAGCAAGTGCCTTAACCTCTGAGCTATCTCTCCAGCCTGCATGAATTCATTTCTTTGACACTATTCTGTGAGAATAGTACCAGAGACACATCCCTCTGTTCTCAAATCTTTTAGGTGAATTATTCTATTTTCACTATGCTATAACACAGATCTTCAGCATAACTACTATTTCAGTGTTAAACCCAGATCTATGTCACCTCTTGTTTAATGCATTTTACGTTATTTTCTTTCGACAATTTTCAGAGCTCTTTTTCTTCATTAAGGATACTGTCACTCCCTTAGCTGTTTCATCTTTAAATGGAGACATTGCCACTGAATATTTCAATTTTCTCTTTTTGTTACTAAAATAGTAATGTTTTAATTTTCATTGGGAATTTATTTCCTGTCTGGTAAATCCTGTGCAGTTACCCTGTATGCTCTTCTCCAGGTGCACCAGGAATTCTCAGGTCTTATTTATTTGCCTCATTCTGCATTGTTGTGTCTTCATTTTAAATCCGTTTGATTCCTTACCTCAAGAAAACTTTCTGCAGCTTTATGATTTTCATTGCATGACCTCTGGCTTCAGAATCTTTACTTGATCACATTCTTTTTCAGGACCTAATCCTGGGTGTTTCAGAAACTTGATAAGATCTACGACTTCACTGACTCTTGTGTCTTCCTTGGTCCTTTAGAGCCTCCAACAAGCTCTTTAGGATTTACTTAGGAACCAAATAGCTCATTCTGACCTCCTTCAGGCTTTCTCTAGGTTTGGGGTAGTCTTCCCTGTCCACAGAGTTTAAATGATCCCTGTCTACTGTTCCATCTTATTGAAGTGTTTCATCACACAATCCCCCCCACTTAGTACTACTATACTGCCTTGGAAGGCAGAGGATTGGTGATTTGTAAGACTTTCAAATGCTATCTAGAGTTTACTGTTGTTATTTCTATATAATGTTTTCTGATGTACTATACTGATGACTTTAGAATATATATATATATATATATATATATATACATATATACTTGAACTTATATAAATACTAGATGTATCCTTTCCTTACAAAATCTAATATATATGTATATATATATAACTATATATATAGTTTCTACTTATGTAAAATATTGTCTATTTACTTACAAAATAATTTATGCAAGTTTATTTTAACAAAATATATAAGTATTATGAAAGTTATATAATAGGGAATATATTTATTTGCAAAATCTAGTTTGATTTTGTGATGGTTAATGCAATGTGTCATTATTAGGAGACACGTATGAATAGAGATATTTGTTCCAATATTTCATGGTTAATATAGTGCACCATCATTAGGTGGAGAGTATGAGTCCAGATACTTGTTTTAATATTCTGATTATTTCCGTGGCAGTATTTTTACATGTGATTTAAATTTAAATAGGAACACTAAGCAATACAGGTGAGACTCACCCTGTTACCAGAAAGCTTGACTAGACAGTAGAGAGTCACCTCTCTCAAGAATTTCTCTTGCCTTGGAACAAGGGTTGCAACATCTCCCTGCTTTCAGACTCCAATGGATCACTGGTTATTTCTACCTTTTACATTTGCCTGTCTGTGGATTGATCTGAGCCCTTGTGTCTCTGGTCTGTGGAATGATCTGAATTCTTGCTTCTCTGGACTCTCTTAGCTAACTACTCCTCCTACACATCTGGGGTCTTTTCCAACTCCATAATAGTATTAGCTAAGTCTTTATAACAAAACTTATTCTATACATATGCATCCACTGGTATTATATTTCTGATACAAAATTATTTTTCTCTGTCTAGCACAACAAATTACTAACCTATGAATGGGTCACATAGAAAAAGAGAAAAAGAAGACTTGACATTGTCCAGAAGTGCTTAGGATACCAGAACTACAGCAAGGCTTAAGCTCACTCAAGTACTTGCTATGATTTTCAGATTTTAATTGTTTAAGAAGTGGAAACACAGAGACACTTAAGATCTCAACAATAAACAAACTTAAAACTCACCCACCATGACTCAGGAAACTGAGCAGAAGAGGGGGAGGAAAGAATGTAAAAGCCATGGTGGGGGGAGAATATCCAGAGACATTGCCCCCAAAGCAACAATACACAAAGCTGAGGGGGGGGAAACAGGCTGCTTCTTATATAATTCATAACCCCCTACTCCATGAAATGATCCAGTGTGTCCAAAGAGGAGACTACCCAGTGGATTAGGAACAGGGAAGAGGGAAATGGAGGGAGGGGTGCCATCATAAGATTTGCTCATACAATGTATCTAATTTTGGATAATAAAGAAATCCATAAAATATGTCACCTGCAAATGTCTTGATAACTATAAAATGTTAACAACTAAACCTGTCACTACTATTACTATTTTTAATTAAGCGCTTCAACTGCCACACTACATAAAAGGACTCCTCAAGTCCCCAAGTTGTCAAGCATTCCAGCAAAGGAATAAAGTGCTTGTTCTTATTGTCAGAGGTGAAAGGTGTGAACACCTTTCAAAGCCATTTCTTCTAGCTGCAAGATAATAGCATGGCATTTTAAGTAGCATTAGGCAATTCTGAAGTATACTGAAGTACATTCAACCTCAGTGAGAAGATAAGCCCATGCATTTTAGTCTGAAAATGTGATGTTCTATAATTTAAAGCTTGGTACTTTAAACATGAAATATTCCCCACACAAGAGAGAGAGAGAGAGAGAGAGAGAGAGAGAGAGAGGGAGAGAGAGAGAGAGAGGAAAGGAGGGAAGGAGAAACACTGTAAGTATCCTCTCCTTACAAAATTGGAAAGCATGCTAGTTTTAATGTAACAATTACATGCACCAGATATTTTAAAGTATTCACAAAGCAACATATGGCTTAGTTGTTCAGCTGAAGTGAAAATGTGGATTTTTAAGAATAAAAATTAGTTTGAAAGGCAACAGCAACAGTAATCCCGAATCCCCCATTTACCCATAAAGTAATGGAACCATCTGTACTTTGCACAAGCTGATGACCTTGGATTAATTCTGGCAATGTCATTATCCAATTAGACGAGGAAGGAAGATTCTTGGGAATTACAATCCATTAAAATCATGCAGTGCTTTTATTCTCAAATATTTATGAAATCACATCTGCCTGATCATCATTATATAATGAGGTTTTTTTTCCATCTAATGAAGAATAAGTTTGCTAGGTAAGACAGTTAGCCAGACCTGGATGAAAGACATATGACTTGAACATTCTCCCAGTATATCTGTTTGAAAAGCAAAAAAAAAAAAAAAAATGTTTTCTTTCACTCTTATGAGTTTTTACACACCAGTGCCTCTAATAGCTTTAGATAGGATAATAGTAATTACCAACTTTAAAAAAAATATTTTATTTATTCATTTCAAGCAGAGAGATACAGAGAGAGGGGAGAGAGAAGAGAGAGAGAGAGAGAGAGAGAGAGAGAGAGAGAGAGAGAGAGAGAGCCACCACCTTGTGGGTCTGGTTTATGTGGGTCCTGGGGAATTTGAACCTGGGGCACTGGAGGCAAGTGCCTTAACAGCTGAGCCATCTCTCCAGCCCATAATTACCAACTTTTTAAAAAATATTTTATTTATTCATTTTCAAGCAGAGATGAGAGAGAGAGAGGGAGAGAGAGAGAGAGAGAGAGAGAGAGAGAGAGAGAGAGAGAGAGAGAGAGAGAGAGAGAGAGAGACAGTGCACCACCAGGGCCACCACCTTGTGGGTCTGGTTTATGTGGGACCTGGGGAATTGAACCCGGGGCCTTAGGCACTGGAGGCAAGTGCCTTAACCGCTGAGCCATCTCTCCAGCCCAATTACCAACTTTTTTTAACTGAAGAAAGCTGTATATGTGTGTTTGTGTGCATATGATGTAGTGATTTTATGTTAAACTCCTGAACTTTCACTTATTTTATAGAAGCCCTGTTGAATCTCTAGGCTAAGGAAACCAATACTTCTTTGACAATTGAATGCACTTTTTTTGTTAAGTGTTTAATAAGCGGGCAACCAAAGTTATCGTAGTTGCTTTCAGACGAGAATTTACTAGAGTTTTCTTAAAATTTTTTTTACATGAGTATGTATGTGTGAAGTATGTGCATGTGTGGTGAATGCATGTGTTTGATGGTGTGTGTGGAGGTCAGAGGTGGAGGCTAAGAATCTTTCTCAATCCCTCCCTACTTTAATTACTGAGACACAGTCTTTCACTTGAACCCAGAGATCACCAGTTTTGCTATTTTATCTAGTCAACTTGCCAAGGGGGTCCCCTGTCTTGGCCTCCTGAGAACTGGGATTACTGGGGAGCAACCATGATCACTTGGCAGTTATGTGGGTGTTTGGGATTAGAACTCAGGTCCTGAGACTTACTTGCACTGAGCCATCTCCACAGCCCTGCAAATCAGATCACATGGAAGAAAAATACTCTATTATAAACATAGAATACATATGTTTGCTAATATTACCATATACACAAATAGGGAGGGGAGTTATGTCCTGAAGACATCCTGAATGTGAAATTACACTTCAGAAATCTTGTGTTTTAACAATAATCAAAGAAAAATAAATGATGAATATCATTAGGCTCTATTTTTTAATTTATTTTAAATTTATTTGAGAGAAAGACAGAAAGAGGCAGACAGACAGTGAGTGAGCATGGATGCACCAGGACTTCCTGCACCTGCAAAGGAACTCCAGATGCATGTGCTGCATTGTGCATTTGGCTGCATGTGTGTAATGGTATGTCAAACCAGGGCTGTCAGGCTTTGCAAGTAATTGCCTTTAAGGCTGAGTCATCTCTCCAGGCCAATTAACTAATGATTTTTTTGTGGGGAGAGGGTTTTGAGGTATGGTCTTCCTCTAGCCCAGGCTGACCTGGAATTCACTATGTATGTGATCCCATCTCTGGTTCCAGAGTCCTGGGATTAAAGGTGTGGGGCCACCGCAGCTGGCCTAGTTAATGAAGTTATGTCGTGTGTGTGTGTGTGTGTGTGTGTGTGTGTGTGTGTGTGTGTGTGTGTGTGCGCATGTTGGTGAGTGTGGGTGTGTGAGTACCACAGTGTGCATGTGGAGAACCCAGGAAAACTTCCAATCCCTCTTCCTGCTCCTTCTCATTGGAGTTAGGCTTTTTATGGATCTTGACCTGTTTCTCTTTTTGCTTCACAGGGAGACCTTCCAGGATGTTCTACTGTCTCTGCCGCCCATCTCCTGGTCATCATGATGGGGTTTTAGAAACTCACAATGGCTTCTGGCTTTTAACTTAAGGATGAGACCCAGGTTATCAGGCTTGAGCCTTAAATGTGTTTGTTTGTTTGTTTGTTTGTTTCCCCTTTGATCCATTTTCCCCCAAGGTATGGTCTAACTCTAGCCCAGACTGACCTGGAATTCTCTACCTAGTGTCAGGGTGGTGGCCTTGAACTCATGGTGAGTTCTTCTACCTCTGCCTCCCAAGTGTGAGATTAAAGACATGTGCCACCAACTGGGTTTAC
Organism: Zapus hudsonius; assembly: GCA_004024765.1. Taxonomy (NCBI): domain Eukaryota; kingdom Metazoa; phylum Chordata; class Mammalia; order Rodentia; family Dipodidae; genus Zapus; species Zapus hudsonius. The sequence goes on from PVHP010042672.1 coordinate 9,529, forward strand.
ATGAAGATAAGACATATATCATTGTTTTATACATATTCATCAATTTTGCATCACTTTTTGCTATTGAAATATTATAAATAGCTTTCATCACTGATTTTGTTGGCAAAAGTTTCATTATGAATTTTAATTGTGGAATTGTTCATTTTCTTCTGGCTTTGCCCACAAGTGTGTCATTGTTTTTCTTTGCTATATTTAAACAATTGTATCCATTGAAAGCAAAGAGTACAGAAGTATAGAGTATTTTTTTCCTTCCTTTTCACTTCGGTCTAGCAAACTTTGTCATTTTTTGGAGTTACTTAAATTTATTATGATTATCTTATAATTTCATTTAATGCAGCCATTCTTTACATATTTTTAGATCTGTAGTATTTCTGTTTTATGTTTTTGCTAACTTTTACCTGATAATTAAACACTATTTTAGTCCATTTAGATCTTCTTATGACCTTTTAATTCTCATTTTTAATTTTTCAGCAATGTTCTAAAATTATAATATATATTTACAATTAATCACAGTCTTAGCATAATGTTACAAAATGAATATTATTTTGCCCAGTGGAAGATTTGTGCAATTGCGCTAACTCTGTCATACTGTTTTTACACACACACACACACACACACACACACACACACACACACACACACACATATACATCCCTTATGATGTTATAATTTTAAACTTTTTAAAATAAATAGGATAATTATGATTTTTATATGTTTGGGTTTTTAAAAGTTTTTTATTCACTCTTGATTATCCGAGTTAAAATTTTGTGCTATTTTATACTTCTTCTCAAGACTACATTTATTAAAGTTACAAGGACAGAACTCAAGGGTCACACATATGCTAAGCAAGCACTGGGGAATTGGACATGAGTTGTCAGGCATTCACAGGCCAGTGCCTTAATCTCTGTGTCATCTCTCCATCCCCAGGTTTTTTGTTGAGTCCTTATCCAGTTTTAGAGTCAGGATACTTTTGATTTGTAAAATGGATCTGGGTTGTGTTCCTTCCCTTTGTACTGATGTTCATATGTATGTTTGTATTATTTTAGCATAGTTAGTAGACCTTGCCACTGTATTTATGTTGTCTGATGAAGACTTATCCAGTATCATTAACTATACCTTTCATATGAAGTGTAATTTTTTTCTCCAGAATTTTCAAGATTTTGTGTCCTGTCTGACCTTCTACAGCTTAACTGTAATGTACCTGAATATGAATTTCTTTGCATTTATGAAAGAAGGCATTCTCTGAGCTTCTTAGATCTCATCTTTATGCATGTGCAATTCTGTGTATGTTCATTTGTGTGTGTGTGTACCCATGCATGTGTGTGTGTGTAGTAGTAGTAGTAGTAGTAGTAGTAGTGCCAGACCCACAAGGTGGTGGCCCTGGTGTGCTCTCACTCTTTCTCTCGCTCTCTGTCTCTCTCTCTGTCTCTCTCTCCTTGAAAATGAATAAAGAAAATATTTTTTAAAAAGTTCTGTTCAGAGAATCTAGATCCCCCAAATGCTAGACTAAGAGCTAGGCAAGAATCCATCCAACCACTGAGCTAGCTTCTTTCCTTTCCTTCTCTCTCTCCCTACCTCCTTCCCTCCTACCCTTTTCTTTCTTCCTTCCTTCCTTTTGTCCTTCCTTCCTTATTTCCTTCCTTCCTTCCTATCTTCCTCCCTTCCTCCTTTCCTTCCTTCTTTCCTCCCCTCTCTTTTTCTCTTTTTATTTTTCCTTTGTTGCTTATACAGGGTCTTGCTAAATTAAGTTCTTCTCAAATTTGTGATAATCCTATTTCAGCCTCTCCAATAGCTGTTGGGCTAGTTACCTTTCTTAATGTTGGAACAAAATGCACAACAAATATCTGTTTAATGGAGAAAGTGTTCATTTCTGCTAACAGTTTCCAGCTACAGAGGGTATTGTGGGGGAAACATGGCATGTGTATGAAGCCATCTCATATCCTTGCTGCAGGGATCAAGTAGAGGGTGACAGTGACAGATGGATGCTCAGCCAGTTTTCTCCTTTTTACACAGCTCTGGAACCCAGCTGATGGAATGCTGCCTTACACAATTAGGGTGGGTCTTCAATTAACCTAATCAAGATAATCACTCACTGTGTCTAAACTAATGGAGCTAGTGTCTCGCAGACGATTCTAGATCCTGTGAAGTTGACCATCAATATAAACCATTGAAAAGGGCTTTACTGGTGTGCACCAACACATATGATTTCAAAACATTTTTGACCTTGTATTTAAGATATTTTTTTCTACAAGTAATTTTGTGTTCCAGAATAAGCTTCTTAGAGTTTCTAAACTTTTTTGCTGTTGTTGTTGTTTTTCTTTATTCTAGAATTTAAGAATTACTTTTAGGTTTAAGGCTGCTGAGTAAAGTCTGATATATTCCCCTTATTTTTTTTTATTTCTATAATTTGAGTGATTGTTAAAAAGTCCAAACCTCACTGATGAGATCAATGCTATCCTATGATTTGTCTTATTTGACACCAAGGAATCACAGGTATAAGAGTGCAAGTTCACAGTTTTCCCAATGGGATATCGAGTGCGTGGTTCTAATCTCACACACTCTGCCTACGTTATAGCAACAGTCCCCTCCAGCTGAGCCTGGGATGGTGAGAACATCTCTACAAACAGTATCTAGCCTCCACTCTTTACTCAAAGCTTCCCAGGTACTCCAAGAGCACATGGAAATACAAGTACTAAAATTTTACCTTTTCTCCTGAGGTATGTCTACTTTGCCACATCATTGCCAAAAGTGCCACAAGGGATTTAAAGGAACTCCGAGGAAATATTCTCCCTATTTCTCTATACAACTTTTTTTTTTTTTTCGTTTTTTTGAGGTAGGGTCTCGCTCTAGCCCATGCTGACCTGGAATTCACTGTGTTCACTGTGTAGTCTCAGGGTGGCCTTGAACTCATGGTGATCCTCCTACCTCTGCCTCCTGAGTGCTGGGATTAAAGGTGTGTGCCACCATGCCAGGCTTCTATACAACTTTTATTGTATATCTGGAGCCCTGGGTATTTAATTCTCTAAGCCTTAGGCATGCATTTTTTTCTTTCTTTCTGAGCTCTACCCTAGAAAATGCTGCCATCTAATCTAAGAAGAAATTGCAGAGTATTGACTCCTGCTATTATAGTAATCACATTTTATTGCTTTACTGCTTCAGAGTCTGGAAATGGAGGCCAGAGTTCCCTTCTTTTCAATTTCCAGATCCCACGGAATTATTTACTTTTTAGGCCAAGAAAATGGATTTAACAAAGAAAAACCAGTGCTGGAGATGGCTTTATGATCAGGGAGGACAGAAGGACTGGCAATGTTTGTTTATTTATTTATTTATTTATTTATTTATTTATTTATTGAGGCATTTTCTACTCTAAGGAGGTTTAGAACTATGTAGCCTAGGCTAGACTCAAGTTCATGACTGCTCTTCTAACACTCTTTTCAGTGCTGGGATTGCATGATTGGCCAACACACCTAGCAGGCAATGTTTTTGGAAGTTAGGAACCTTGATATGAAACAACTTTTTTTTTTTTTGCATAATGGACTTTATAGAAAATGACATGAATAAGGGTCTAACTTATGCAACAAACATATCAATGTCCAGAACTCTTGCAGACAGTAAGTAAAATTAGAGGAGAGCATTCTCTTCAAGATACTTACGGATATTAATTTTTAATGAAATTTAAAGGTTTGAGTCATTAGGTAAGAAAAATTATTTGATAACTCTAAACTAATTAAATGTCTTCATTCCTAAATTATCTCTTGCCCCAAGCACCTGTCTTGACCTTCCCAATATGTACAGTTGCTGGCAGCTTTAGTCTTTTGGATGTTGAGCAGATGCTCAAGGATTTGCTCTCCGGTTGGAACTTGGGTTTTATATATCAGAATATCGTTTTTTAAAAATCAGTGAATTGATTATTTCCTGATAGTCTTTAAATACTTATGTAAAGTGTTTTTTCCTTTCATACTTTAAAAAATATATCTTATTTATTCATTTTTCAAGGAGAGAGAGAGAGAGAGAGAGAGAGAGAGAGAGAGAGAGAGAGAGAAAGAAAGCACACCAGGGCCACCACATTGTGGGTCTGGCTTATGTGGGTCCTGGGGAATTGAACCGGGGGCCTTAGGCACTGGAGGCAAATGCCTTAACCACTTAACTGCTGTATCATCTTCCCAGCCTCAATAAATGAGTGTTATTGAGTTTAGTTACTTGGCAATCTCAAATAAAGTGGTGGCTTTTATGCTCTGAATGGTCAGAACATCTAGGTCTGCAGAAAAGGATTTGTAGCTGAGAAGAAAGACAGTACTGTCGCATGGCAGGCTCAAGGTAACCCTCCCAAGACACTAGGCCTGGGTCTCAGTTAAGGACAGCTAGCTAATAAGAGCGAAACCAAATGTCCTAGTCTTGACAGGACCTGCCTGGAGATTAGCAACGCTCATTAGCAATGCCCCTTAAGTGACAACCAATCCCCAGAACCAACTGGACTCTAAAATAACAACAACCAATCATTTCCAAGAGACCACATTCATTCCCTAATTTGCCCCATTCCTGTGGTTAAGATGCTCAAAAGGAGGCCCCCATGCTGGTTTGCTTTTGCATATGTGAGTGGTGGTCTTCATTGGGACTATTCATGGACCCTAACAGTAGCCCTTTGTATACAAAGAAGATCTGTTGAAACCCTAACCTTAGGAATTGGTGAATGTGACCTATATTACTAGGGATTTACGACTGAAGAGATCGCTCAGCAGCTAAATATGCTTATTTGTAAAACCCAACAGATTCAGTTCAAGTCCCCTGTCCCCATGCAAAGCCAGATGCACAAGGGATTCATGTGTCTGGAGTTTGTTTGCAGTGACAGGAAGCTCAGGCCTACCTCTCTCTCTCTCTACTTCTCTCTCTCTCCATCTCAAATAAATAAATAATAAAATATTAAACATAGGGTTTATGAAGTTGTAATAAATTCAGACAACATAATTGCAGTAGGTGTTCTTAGAAGAAGTGGAAAATACCAGGTAAGGATAGACACAGAGGGGAGGGTACTCTGAGATGAAAGACAAATCCCAGAGCAGCAAAGGTGATTACAAACCGCCAAAAGCTAGGAATAGAGTGGGGAAGGATTCTCCTCTGCAGGTTTCAGAGGCAACTAGACCCTGCCAATATATTGATTTTCAACTTTTCAAAATAAGAACTATTAGCTGGGTGTGGTGACACATCCCTTTAATCCCAGCATGTGGGAAGCTGAGGTAGGAGGATCACCATGAGTTCCAGGTCAGCCTGGGCTACAGTGAGATCCTTTCTTGAAAAAGAACAGAAGAAACAGATCAAACAAAAATAAATACAAAACAACAACAA
>PVHP010042673.1:0-14741 GCA_004024765.1 Zapus hudsonius
CCATGTCTGCCTGCTTTTAACAAAAGGGATGTGGACTCTGTCCCTCCATGTGATAGAGATGTCAATACCATGCTATAAAAATTAAAATAAATATTGTTGTGGTTATCTATGCAAACTATAAACCAACAATCCCTCACACTCACAAAATACACTCATCCCTTCCTCCAGCACTATCAAGTCCCATTCCCTGTGTGACTTCAGTTCAAGTTAGTTAAATCAAATCTAAAGACATATGAGCTCCTCAGGTACAGTTTCTCAGATGCAACAATTTGAGTTCTATTCCTCCAACATAAACATCAATGAGCTAAAGTTATGGGCCACACACGCCCAGGTATTCAAGGGTTAGACACAACCATTGTAGAAACTTCTGTACACAAAGAGAGGAAGCAAACAGTACAAAGCAACTTTGGAAACAGTGGGGCACATGCTGCCCATTTTTGACAAAGTCTCAGGCCTGCTGCTTGTTCAATGTTCTTGGCTTTGCCCTTGGGGTTCTTGCATCTGTTCTCTTAATCAGCATTCTTTCCAGAAAGAATGGCCTGGGTTTACAGCTGAGTAATTTTTCCAACTAGACCCTTACCTATAGTAATTGAGAAATCCAAAGGACTTCTATCCATTGTTCTGTTTCTGTCCCTTTCATTATAAGCTGATACAATTCTTTTAAAAACATTGTAAACCTTTTGGGTATCAACTTATATTTCATTAGACAAAAAGCTAGAGCCATAAACCTCCTTATGAGGGATGAGGGAACTTTTCTCTTTTTGCTTTGGGCTCCCTGTGAGGTCATGAGGGACAATAATAAGATTCTTTTTTTTTTTTTGGCAGTCTCATGTAATTCAAATTGGCCTTATAACTCCTCTGTGGAACAGAAAGGGATGTTACATGCTAATAGCCTCTCTGCAGTAAGAATCTTGAATCTTAGAAGAGCAGTGAGGCAGGGAGGCTGCTTTGAGGAATAAGCTACATGGAAGGCTGGACCTCTCTGAAGGAAAGCTTCCCTAGGGCCAACCTGCAGGACTCTCAGATCACTAACCTCCAGTCGTGAATGACGGAACATGGCTAAGCACCTGAAGTCAAACCATTAATATCCAGGGCAAACACTGGAATCATCAGACAAAGAGAATAAAACTGGCATCAATGAAATGTTTAATGACATGTTAGCTGCAAACACCAGAGATCCACATATAAGAAATCAGCAGCAGAGAGCAATCAAAAAGTATGGCCCCACAAATTGCTTTTGAACTAAAAGCAGGAGTGGGAAGGTTTCTTCCCCAATCACATTCAAATCCAGAGAAAACAGATGAATTTAAATGAGGGATGTTTTACTAAACAGTTCAGCATGAGCTCTTCAAAACTGTCCAGATTAGGAGAGTTTTTCAAGACAGACTTAGAAAATGCTCTATATCAAAATAAACCAAATAAACCAGACAGTGGAATGCACAATTCTAGTTTCTATCCTGTCCTGAAAAAAAAAATAAGAAAAACATGGTTTAGAAAATGACTGGAGCATAGGTCTAGATTGGAGAGTTTGGCCTTTTCATCAGGTGATATGTTTTTGGTATTGAATTTCCTGAATCTGCTACTTATATTATTGTTACGTCAGAAATGTCCTTGTTCTTGGAAGACATGTGCTAAGATATTTAGAGGATCAGTAATTGAATTCTGTGTGAAATCAACTCTTCAATGGCTCACCAAAAAATAACGGTGTGAACATCAAGTGTGTAGAGAGAAAGAGAAAAAGGAATTGTAACAAAAGGCGAACAGCTGGCAGAATCTGGACGAAGGGCAAGTGAACAGTCATTGTGTTATTGCAACTTTTCTGTAGGTTTGAATTTAATTAAAAGGTGGGGAAAATATTAACCTCAAAGGTAAAGCCAAGTGTGTCATCCTTAGTAGTAGCCACTCTCACATCTGGGTGGGGGCCAAAGCAAAGCTTTTTATTGCCCACTTTAGGCAAGGCACAGCAATGAGGTAATGTTCTCAAGGTCACAAAGAAAAGTGTTATAAAATGTTGAATAATCAGAAGCCACAAGCCGATGCTTCAGACACACATCACACTTCCATACACTTCCTGCAACTCTGAAAAGAGCAACTTCATCTTGATGGGGCAGGAAAACTCAAACCAGGGTGTCTGCCTCTTCTGTAGCAATAACTAATATGTCATGTCAATTCAAGGGAAGTTCAGGAAGAGAACATACAAACCAACAAAATGAAATTAGGTGTGTGCTGGGGGGGGCTCAGGATGATGAGCTCTGAGGTTTGTTTGTTTTTAAATTCCTCTGATCATGCTTTAAAAACTGTTTGGAAAAAATAAAAAAAAAACTGTTTGACCCATGGGAAACAACAACAACAACGAGACCATCATGGCCATTATGAATAATGCTATGGACCACCCATTCAGAGAGTCATGGGCAGAGCCCATCTCAGACTTCAGTGTCACTCAAGTACACATCTTTGCCTTCATTTGTCACCCACCAGGTCTCCAGCTTCTGCAAAATCCAGCAGTCTGGCATCTCCAGACCACCAGATCGGTCCTTTGAACTTGATCTCATGCATGTTGCGAGTCACACTGTCACTGAATAGTATAAGAGGTGCCTGGGGAGGTGGTCTAGCAGACTACTATAGAGTTAAGAGTGCTTAGGATGTAGTGTTGTTCACTTAGAAAAACAGTTCTCTGTATTTATATGACCTTGAGACTCGGGGTCTATCAGACAGGTAAGATGATTTTCTTCTTGCCTTGAATTAAGTCGGCACACTCCACCCATCCCCTATTTATTCTTTCCAGACTCCACGATGATGCTTGAGCTTTTAAATTCTTGTTCCTTTTGATCTGAAGTAACCTCCTTCAAGTTCTGCTTTTACAGCTCATGGCGTTTGTGCGATTTTATGTGTAATACATCAAATAGCACTTTGAGAAAAATCTGTTAAGCTTTCTCGTAGCCTAAAATGGCTTGTTCTAGAAGAGATGCCCACTGTCTCAGGAAACCGAGTATAGTATGTGCTGATATTCTGGAACTCCAGAGTCTGTTCAGAAGCAAGTTCCATACCGCAAAGATCACCTACAGTATTCGCAGGACCCCCATAAGGAACATTAGATTGAAGGAAGACCAGTGAAATACACTACAAGATGAGGCTTTGTGAGCTACACAGATTCACAATGTGGAGAGGGTAGTTTTTGCTTCTTCTGCGTCTGCCACGGGGAGAAAATTTAGGCACTAGAATGATAGAACAGAATGGCCTGGAGCCAAACACATGCTGTAGAGACAGAAGCAGGAGGATTGCTATGAGTTGAAGGCCATCCAAGGCTACATAGCAAAACTGTATGAAAAAGTATCAAAAACAAAACAAATGTCCTGATCTCCTCACTTCTTCCTACTTTCCTTCTTGTGGAAATCTCTGTGACAGGGCAGGGACTAAAACCAAGTCATTACTGCCATCGCAGAGAGACTTGACCACTCAGGAGACTAACTGCAGATGCAGTCTGCCTAAGGTTAGTGCCTCTTTACCAATTTAGAGTAAGGAAAATTCAATCAAGGCTATCCTTATCATTACATACTAATTCTAAAATCAATTTTATTTTCATCTCCTACAGCTAGATAGGTTAAGGTAAAAAGTAATTAAGACATAATCTCTCCTCCCATATTACTCACAGTGTGGTTGAGATGGACCTGCATATGGACTATTGAACCAAGAGAATGGGAAAAGTAAACAAAGAAAGTGGCTCAATCATGACAGAGAGCCCCAGGAAGTGTGAGAAGAGAGGAGGGTCCATCTTCAGGAACCAGAAAAGGGACAGCCTTTCCACAGAGACAGAAGGAAAAAGAGAGGGGTGGATAATTTTGCCACATATTATATATAAAGCAAGATCAGCAACAGAATAACTGAGTTTGCAGTAGAACTACCTCCAGTCATGGTGAATTTATCACCAACATAATCTCAGACACTTCTAAAACAGATGACTTAGATTAAAGCAAAGCCAATTCTTTAGAGTCACTGGATTAAGGATCTAGTAAGGAGGAGTATTTAATTATAGTTAAGTGTCAGTTGCTTAAGTAAGTCATTTCTATCTAGGTATGTTTTTAAGTTTGGTGATTGATACTTCTAATGCTAACATTTAAATACAATTTCCAATATGTTGTGTTAAGTGAAAAAATCTAGACACAGAAAGAAAAATGCATGAGCCACTTTGTGCATCTGGCTTTGCATGGGTACTGGGGAATTGAACCCAGGTTGTTAGGCTTTGCTGGCCAGCAACTTAACTGTTGAACCATCTCTCCAGCCCCCAAAAGCTATTTTCTCTTTTTCCTTTGTTATTTTTATCATATATAAAATGTATAATAGGTGACCATATCTTCTTAGAATCTACTGACATTTTCATAAGTACGTTAGGATCCTGATATTTGAACAAGGAAAATATCCTTTCTCTAAAACATCATTTCTGTACATACTACAAATAGTATAAGGGTTTAAAAATACTTGCTCTTTTTGGTTTTGCCTTCCAAAAAGGGAGGGGGGATAAAACCCGGCAAATATACCTTGGGTCATGAACGATGGTACAAGTATAATGGCCACAGGTGACTGCTTGTGTCCCTGCTGGTGGGTTAACCTGATGGTAGTTAACACTGGTACATAGCTTTGTCATCCAAAAGAACTAGCAAGTTGCAAGTTCCTATGTAGAGTATGTACAAAAATACATTAAAAATTCAACAACAAGTTCCTCTTTTAAAAAAATTAAATACACTCCATGTATATCATCTGAGCCCAGAGCAGTGCTGAGCAAATAAACAGATGCACAGTGAATGGCTATGTTGAGTGCTTTGGTAAACACTCCATTCATATGACTTCTAATAAAATAAATCCCCCCCAAACAGACATGGTTATCTGTACTCTAGAGAAAACCAAACTGACTCAGACTGGTGAAATCACCTGCCCAAGAGGCAGACAGGACCAGAATCCCCAACCAGATAATTCCAAAGACTTCTTTTCCCCAACGCTATGGAACACTGTGGTCTAGAGTTTGGATGGAGTGTTGAACTCAGCACAGGAGGTAGGCCAAGGTTAGATAGCAGAAATGTTTTCTTTCTACTCCAGTGAGACTCCAGGCCCTGTCACTTCACAGAATAAACACAGAAGACCCTGGCTGGAGAGGAGGAGCCCAGTTCGCTGGCCAGTCTGAAAGGACTGCTCGTGGACTATCCTCATAGTACAATTGAAGCTGAGACCTGCTGCCTGAGGCTTGCAGCCTTGATGTGATCATGCAAAATAAGAATAATGTCAATTTCATCTATCACCCCTACCTTTGAGGAAGTTAGGTATTTGTATTTGAGATAGAATTCTCTTTAAAGTTTGGTTGTTTTTCCCTATCTCAAGGTTAAAGTGCACTTCTACACAGGAATCACAAAAAAGTAAAGAAAAATAATGAATATTTACACTTACTTTAAAATATGATGTTAAGTACTGATCTAAACACAAAAGCCCATGACTTTTTGAAGGAACATTGATAAGAGCCTCATGTACATTTTTGGTTGTAGGAGATCCTTACAGGGCTTCATTTTAGATATGGGGCTTTATACAATATCAAACACATGTCAAGTCAGTCGTCAGATAAATAAAAAGAATTAGTGATGATTTTTTTTTACCTTATAAACATGTCTATTATTTTTCTCTGGCTGTTCTTGTTAAAGTGTTTTTGTCGAACCTCAACAGGTGGTGCTTATAAATGTGCTCTCACACCCAGGGGAGGCATGGGGAACTCTTTCCTCAGGGCACAGACCAGTCTTGGCGAGATGGAAGCTCTGTAGGAAACATGTCAACCCAGGATGGCAACTGTTGATCAGAGACTGACTTGCAAGGGGTAGACTGCTCTCAATCCCAAGGGCTAGATTCTAGGATCCACGGGTAACTTGACAGGAACAATAACTCCCACCCCGGGGTGATGGCAAATTCTTTAAAACCTTAATGTGGTGACCAGGTGTGGTCAACATCTGGGAGATGTTGGGCCTAACGACAATGCACTCATTTTCCCCACCTGGGTTTCGTTGCATTCCCTGTGTACCCAGCACTGTTGGGAACACAAAGAGAAGGTTCCTGTCAATTGTTGGGCAATGTCAAACATCAGGCTAAGTTCTTTATTTTCCATGTTATTAAATCCTTACATCAACTAGGTGAGGTAGGTATACTTACTTAACCCTATTTCTCAAATAAGAAAAGTGGGACTCAGCTAATTTCTGTTCAGTGTCATAAACCTAGAAAGTCCTTTCTCTATGGAGAAAAAAAGAGAGTGTGTAAGCTACTATAACACCATCCTAGACTGGGTTGCTTATAAACAGCATGAATTAATTTTTCATATTTTTTGAGGCTGGAAAGTCCTAGATAAGGCTCTGGCTCCTTCAGTTCTGACAAGGTACAGCTTACTGGCTCATAGATAGTCATCTTACCATTTCCTCACATGGTTTAAGGAATGAGGAACTCCCAGGGATCTCTTTAGTAAGAACACTAATCTATTCATAAGAGATCACTGATAGTCTGATCACCTTCCAAGGCTCACTTTCCAAATACCATTATGTTAAGGGCTAAATTCCAACATATGAATGGGAGAGATAAACATTCCCTCTGTATTAAATGCAATTATATGTAAGTATTTATGGATTCCCAGTGTAATTGGGGTATGCAGAAAACCATTCTCATACAATTAACTTTTGCAAAACACATTCTCATACAATTAATACAAAACTACAAAACCTGTAATATACATATTTTAAAAAACTTTAAAAATATTTATTTTTAAATAGAGAAATAGAGAGAGAAATATGGATGCACTAGGGCCTCTAGCCCCTTCAAACAAACTCCAGATGCATGTGCCAATTTCTGCATCTGGCTTCACAAGGGTACTGGGGAATTGAACCAGGCTCATTAGGCTTTGCAGGCAAGTGCCTTCAACTGCTGAGCCATCTCTCCAGCCCTATATGTACTTTTTAACCCAAGAACTTTGATAGAACCATATATATATATCAAGATTAAAGTGCCATGATATTCAGTACAGGGTCATTTGTAGTACAAAAATATAGAGGCCACACAGAAACCTTTCTGTGCAATGCAAATCATGAGGCATGATTGACCTTCAAAGGAAGGAGGTAGATGGGTAGAAAAAAAAGCTTTTCATGATAAAACCCTTGTAATCTTGTATCCAACAGAAAAAAATCTTTCTGGACAGAGGCAATCAAATCAGAAAGGAAAGGAGACTTTGATTATCAAACGAAGACTGGGACTATTTCAGCCAGTGTGGGAAGAAGACAGTCCTCAAAATGAAATGACCATCAGCTAGGGAACAAAACTGTGCAGTGGAATGACTCCTGGTGGTGGCCTCCTTAAACCCCTGATGGCAGAGCGACCCAAGGCAGGGCCTCTCAAAGCTTTCAAATGCACCAGCCACCCCCGGACTACAGGAAAAGGGGAACCTCCCAGAGGAGACCTCTGACTTTAGCTAATGGACACTAGATGATGTCGTTGAGGCTCAAAAATTAGGATGCTGGGCTGAAGTAGGGAGAGCTGCTAGATCATGTCCACTTCATTGTCCAGGTCATTTCTTTTTCTTCCTTCCAGATACAGTTTTCAAGGACCTGGACTGCTATATGCAGACATAAAACGCTGTGTGTGTGAGGCCAGCCTAGAACTACAGTGAGTTCCAAGTCATCCTGGGCTAGAGTGAGACCTGCCTCAAAAAAAAGAAGAAAAGAAAAGGAAAAATACAAACAAGTGAAAAAAAAAAAAAGAAGTACCTATTTAGCAAAGCAAAGCAGGTGGTTCCTGTTTTATTTATACTTGTTTATAGACTTTTTAATGAGGTGGCTAGTTTTTCAAGAAATTAATTGTGTGCTACGCTGGTAGGTCCTCTGCTTCTACCAATTATCTGATTTATATTACAACATTACCTAAAGTGATTAGAAAAATAAATTTGTGTCTTGGAAGAAAAAAAAGACTTCAAACCACAACTTCAGAAGCTCCTTAGCCTGGAAGAGATTTCCACACGAGAACATGGTGATACAAAGGGAAGTCTTCTTTCAGTCATTGTACTTACAGACACAAAAGAGCATTTCCTCCCAGGTGTAGCTGAGGGAGAAAAAAAAAGTATACTTCACACTCTCAACTACTAAAGAAACCATAGCACATTTATTATTTATTAGTAGTAAACAGCTTTGTAAGTAAAGACTAGCTCTAAAATACATAAATCTAAGTCTGGCCTTCTTCATTGAGCCCACCTCTGGGAAATTGGGGAAACTGAGACCAACACTGGAAAGAAATGGACTCCGGAATCAGGCAGGCCTGGGCATGCTGGGCAACATGACCCAAGACCAGAAGGTAAACATTTACACCCTGAGCTCGCTCAGCTGCAAAGCCCAGAAAACACAAGTACTTGCTTGCTTTGCACAACCATAAGCAGGTGATTTAATTTCTCCACACTCCAATTATTGTAGACATAATGATGTCTGCTTTATAGTGTTGGCATCAAAAAGAAATGAGACAGTTTTAGTAAACTGTGGAGTATAGGACCTAGCAGACAATAGGTCTCCAAAAAAGTATTATTCCCTTCTGGACTTCTTTAGGGCATGAAATGTTTTGTTTATAATAAGTACATTTTATCATTAGTTGATCTTTAGCATAGAATGGGTGTGTGACAGGTATTAAGGAGAATAAGGGGCTCTACCTATTTAGAAGCATTTATGAATGTGTTTTAGAAATATGGACTGTGGCAGAGCAGGCCTGGGGGCTAAGTTCATGGCAGCGCTGCCCCCCAGGGAGTGGCAGCTCAGAGAAGCCTTCGCAGTCCTCTCTGAATGTCCCTCGTGGCTCTTGGGGGCTTCTGTTACATGGCACCATTTCTCATTTCCTTCTCAGCTCTCTCCCACTCCTTGGCCTTGTTCTTTCCTCCTCTGCCATTTCCCACCACACCATATGGCTCTTCCTGGCCTGCTGGGGGTTTGGGATTCCACAGCCTTCTCTGGACTTCACCAGGGCAGCCTGGGCTCTCTGGGCCACCAGCCACCCCCTCCAGTCAGCAGTGCTGTCTGTGTTCATTGTGAACCCTCTGCTGTTCCCAAGGAGATGTATGATGAGTACCTTCTGGTAAGTGCCCTTCAGCAGCTGCTGACAGTTAACTGAAGCCAGGATGTTTTCAGCAGGCATCGCTCTTCCACACACAAATGGATCACGTGTTGAATCCCAGCATGTTGAAAGCGGGGCAGATACAACAAAGTGCATATCTACCCACTTCTCTTTCAAACCCATCCTGAATCAAAATTGTGTGGTGGATGGGGTGTGAACTCTGGAATCACATGGACAACATGCTTGTGTTTGTGTCCCAGCTCTGCATTTTCTGTGTGACATATGACATGTGTTTAAGTCCTTTAAAGTTCAATTTCACATTGGTGAAATTGAAACAGCCATAACTATCACACAGTTGCAAATGCATGTTTGTTATCTGCCAATATATAACAAATCAATCCAAAATTTAGTAGCTCAAAAAAACTATTTATTAGCTCTCATGGTTCATGAGATTGCAGATAACAGTAAGAGCTGGGGTCAGTTTCAAGGATTCTTTACTTACCTGTCTGGTGCCTGGGCAGGGAAGGCATATTAGGGTTTACTATTTAGGTATTAGGGTACCTTTGGTATTTCCCTCTATCTCATATTTCAGAGGGTCTTACTGCACAGAACAGTCAGGATCTCCGGAATTTTTTCCATAGCAGCTCAAAGTTCAGAAGGAAGGGAGAGAAATAAAGAGACAGAGACAGAAAGAGATTACCTTGTCTAGCCTGGTCTGAAGACTCACACAGATCTGTTGCCTTCTACACATTATAAGCAAGGCATTCAGACTTGCCTGTGTTCCCAAATAGATGAACTAGATACCTCCTTCTTTTGAAAGAATGCCCAAAATATGTGAATATAGTTTTAAAACACCATTGTATATGACATGCCTGTTAGTCAATAAGCAAGCAACCATTAATTTTCTTTAAATGTACACTTATAAAACAGCAAGAAAAATGCCCCAACCTCTGCCATTTCTACCTGTTCCCTCCACAAATACATCCACCTTTTCACAAGGCAAAGTATCAATTGAGGAGAAAATAAAAAGGAGAACAAAAATAAAAATAATAGCTTACAATTACTGATCACTTGCTTTTTTTTACTCTCAGAACAACTTTTTTTTTAACTTTTATTGATAGCTTCTGTTGTAGTCAACTTTCTAGTTGCTGCACAGAAAGAACCCAAACAAAAGCGGCTTGTAGAGGAAAGGGTTTATTTGGCTTAGGGACTCAAGGGGAGACTCCATGATGGCAGGGACAACGATGGCATGAGCAGAGGGTGGACATCACCTCATCACCTCATCACCACAGCACTGCAAACAGCGACAGGAAGGTATGCCAAACACTGGCATGAGGAAGCCCACCCCCAACAGTATGGCTTTAGTGAGGTTGTAAAACCCAAACTACCATCAGCTGAGGATCGATCATTCAGAACACAATCATTTGTTTGTGGGGGACACCTGAATCAAACCATGACAGCTTCCATAATCATAGATGATAAGCTATATGATTACTTCCTCACCCTCCCCATATCTCTTCCCCATCTCATATAGTCTCTGATTTGTCTCAATGTCATCATCTTTTCCTCCCATTTTGTGTAGGTATTATCAGGCACTGGGAAGGCATGAATATCAAGGCCATTTTGTGTCTGGAAGATTACATTGTAAGCAGTCTTCCCCTTCCTTTAGCTCTTACAATCTTTCTGCCACCTCTTGCACAATAGACCCTGAGCCTCAGGAGGTGTGATAGAGATGTCCAGTGCTGAACACTCCACTGTCATTTCTTCTCGGCACTATAGTGTCTTTTGAGTTATTCCAGTGGTCACCGCCATCTGAAAAAGAGAAGCTCCTCTAGACAAGAGTGAGAGTAGCATCATGTGGATATGCTCATTTAAAAATAAGTGCTTGTATGGGAGTTTAGCCAGACAACAGCCATTGTTACTCCCCGGGAGCTCATGACCTCCCTTGCTATAGGCTTTTGACTAGGTCTTCAGTACCAGGCATGAATTCCCTCCCGTGGAACAGGCCTTCAGTCCAATTAGAGAGCAATTGTTTTCCCCCACAATAGATGTGCCACTATTGCCCCAGTTGGCACATTTGGCCTGGCTGGTGTGTCTTAAGGCTTGCAAGGTCCACTGATGTTCACCACTACTGATGACTTCTCTCTCCCACAGGGCTGCATGCAACCATAGCTTTTACCAGCTTTCTGTCAGCTGGTTAACAGGGAGGAGGTTTCTAGGTCAGCTCCAGATTGATTTTTCAGTGGCCTGCAACCCAAGCATATGTGGTCTTCAGCAATAGAATCTTACCATCTCATTCTAGTGAGCAGCCAAGAGCCTTGGCAATAGCCTGTAATGTTTAGGGGTCTTCAGGAACCTCCCTGGCCAACAACTCACTGGAAGGTATCCCATCCCTGGCACTGAAGTTTTCCTAGTACCAATCTATGGTTACTGGCTGTGCCATTATATTAGGGAGAACATGTGGCATTTGGCTTTCTGGGCCTGAGTTACCTCACTTGGTATGATCCTTTCCAGATAAATCCATTTCCCTGCAAATTTCATAATATCATTTTTCTTTACAGCTGAATGGTACTCCTTCGTATAAATGAACCACATCTTCATTATCCATTCATCAGATGAGATGTTGGTTCCATTTCCTAGCTATTGTAAATAGAGCCACAATAAACATGGAAGAGCAAGTATCTCTAAGGTAGTGACTAGAGTCAGTAGGACATATGCCAAGGAATGGTATAGCTGGGTCATATGGTAATTCAATTTTCAGCTGTCTCAGGAACACTGCTTTCCACAATGGCTGTACCAGTTTACATTCCCACCAACAGTGTAGAAGGGTTCTTATTTTTCCATGTCCTCACCTCTTTAACTTCCACACACAACATCCCATTCCTCAGATGCTTCCTGACACCAACCCCCGGTTTTGGGGACCTTGCCTTATTTATGCTTCTCCATTCCTACTGTTTTTTTACTTGGCTTCTGGGGCCTGAACTCAGGTCTTCATGCTTATGAGTCAAGCACTTGACTTACTGAGCTATTTCTGTTCTTCTCCACTGTTTTTAGACTTGACTCTATTTGTCCTCACAGTCCTTTCTGCTCTCTTGATATGCTGAGGCCTTCAAAGCATTCCTAATTCTATTTCCTGAAAGTTATTAAAAAAATATCAAGCACATACCATGTGCCAGGTATACTTCTACTAATAGGGATTCCACAAGGAGGTCAGAAAAAGTCTCAGGCTTCCGTGAGCTTGTAGTGAACTTCCACACAAGGAGAACATCACACACACACACACACACACACACACACACACACACACACACACACACACACACAATAGCCTAAGTGGGCAGGACCAACACAAAAGAAACTTATTCAATGTCTTACATCCCTTTATGAGGTCTCTCCGAAACTGTAGGCTGCATGGTTGCATGGTTCATAACACTGGGTGGCTGTGACATGATGTCCTTGTTACTGAGTAATGGCTTACAGTAGCTCACTTGGGCTCTCAGCCTGACAGTTTGCTCACACAGGCCTTATTTGTGGCTGGAATGTCCTCTCTTCTCAGTCCACCACCACAGCCTTCCTGGCATCTCCAACTGGAGAAATCATAGCTTGAGAAGTTGCTATATCCACGCAGGGTACTTCTCTTGCTTTGGTCTCTTCCATATAGACAACAATAATTGCTTGCAAGTTCTGTCCACAGACTGCTTGTGGGAAACATGTGTTTGGCCAGTTGGCATCATCCATGGCAAAGAAAGCCTTACCAATGATTAATTTAGAATCACTTTCAATAGAAAATTTGCAGCATAAAAGGAGTTAAATCATTTAACTGGTAAGTAAAAGATCAGTTTAACATAAAAAAGCAAGATATTTTAAGAACCAGAATAAAATTTTCACATGAACTTCAAAGTTAAAGACATATGAAGTCATGTAAATTCAGTTTTTTTGGCTAGCAGTTTTCGGTACTGCACCCTCACCCCACACAGACCTAATCTTCAAGGTATTTATTTGTGTGTTCCCACTCCCCCACTCCACCCTGTAGACTGAATGAAAGGCTCTGGTAAGAGACCAACACTCTGATGGTATCTTGACTTGTGTCTTTCTCCAGAAGTTCCCCACCTAGAAAGAAGTGACCCAAACAGTAACTTCAGTCAGCTGTCAGGATGCATTCACAATACCAGCCCAACTGGAAGTGCCCTAAGCGACAGGGACAGAGGATTCTCTCTCATAAAAGCAGCTTCCAAAGGGAGAAGTCCCAAAATACATACCTCAGCAAAATAAAATAATAATAATAGTAACTAACCTAAGTGGGTGGGATCAACACAAGACCAACAACTCAATGTCTTACATCTCTCTTTTAGGTTTTCTGAAACTGTAGGCTGCGGTGGGTCATGACACTGGGTGGTAGTGAGATGCTGTCCTTGTTACTGAGTGATGGCTTGCAGCAGGTCATCTTGCAGAAAAAGCAGCTCAAAAACTGTGGGCTAGAGAAATGGCTCAGTGGCTCAGGCACTGGCCTGTAAAGCCTATAATGACCCAGGTTTGATTCTCCAGTACCCATATACAGCTGGATGCACAAAGTGGCACATGCATCTAGAGTTCCTTTGCAGCAGCTAGAGGCCGTGGTGTACCCATATTCATATTCCTTCTCTCTCTCTCTCTCTCTCTCTCTCTCTCTCTCATTACAAATAAATAAATAAAAATGTTTTAAATGGCACCCAGGACCCAGATTCTGAATGTGTTTACATTTCATTTCATGCTATCAAGATAGTTGCTATGGTTTCAAGCATCGTCTGTTCAAATAATGGTATGAGGTCACAGAAAAAGAGGCAACATTCCTCCTTTGAATTCCCTTTTAAAGAACAAGAAATCCTTTCCCAGTAGATTACTTTACCCTAGCAAATGTCACCTTGGACCTGACTAGATAGAATTACAGCAAGAGAAATGAGATTTCTGTGGTTAATGTGCTGCATTTCCATTGCAGAATAGCAGTGCACCTCAGCACTTCCCTCTCCTCTCACTCAATAGCACAGATATAGCCCTGTTGGGAAGTGGGTGGTAATTAATTGAGGAAAAACAATATCAAATGACATTCCATTTGAAGGATGAAGGAGCTTTGCTTCATTTTTGTTGTTAGTCATTAGATTTGTGCAACACTTCATCAAGCAGTTCCATCAGGCTTCTTTCCAAATTTAAAAAGTTTCAACAACTTGGAAGATATGTGCAAACTAAGATAACCTAAATAAATCATGACCCCTTCCACGGAGCAGGTTTGAGTGCAGTGGAGTGATGCATGCCTGTATCTCAGGATCATTGGCAGGTGCAATCACAGAACATGAAAGTTGAGTTTTGGTCATCCATTCTCTTAGATATTTTGGATCTCATTACAAGGGTGGAAACTGGCAAGAGTAGACAAAGGGCTTTGTTGCAGTCAGCTTTCTAGTTGCTGCGCAGAAAGAACCCAAACAAAAGCGGCTTGTGGAGGAATGGGTTTATTTGGCTTATGGACTCGAGGGGAGACTCCATCCTGGCAGGGAAAACGATGGCATGAGCAGAGGGGTGGACATCACCTCTGCCACAGCACTGCAAACAGCGGCAGGAAGGTGTGCCAAACTCTGGCAAGGGGAAGCTGGCTTATAACCCCATAA